>CM044172.1:0-245029 GCA_024222315.1 Thymus quinquecostatus | reverse complement strand
ATGGAGGGCAGCATGCAAAAGGCCCATATCTCATTCGTTATCGTCCGGATCCATTTCATTCTTTCACCGCATGAAATTATATTACAAGAGCTATTATGGGCCCAAGGAGGTACAAAATCCGGCGCTCTCCGGCGGACCAAAAAAATGAGATTTAGCCCTAGTGGTACCCCTATGAGTTTCGGTCAAAAACGCTCCGGAATGGAATCTCAATTTTATTATTCCAAAGCATCCGAGTGATGTTTTGGAGCGGTATATGATGAATTTTGCATCCTTATAGCTCCTATATAGCGGCTAGATTGAACGATTACTCTGGAAAATGAGAAACCGCTTAAGGTTCCCGATTCGGAATCTATTTTCACCTAGTAAACACAGTCAAATACTAAAAGTTGCATGTCCATATTGTGGCCATTCAAATAAGCTTTCTAGGGGTTTTAAAATCGGGTCATTCGGATCTAAAACGAGTTAGATATGGCCAAAACGGTGAGGGCGCGATGGAATCTGGGTCGAACGTGGAGGGCAGCATGCAAAAAGGCCCATATCTCATTCATTATCGTCCAGATCCATTTCATTCTTTCACCGCATGAAATTATATTCCAAGAGCTATAATTATGGGCCCCCGGAGGTACAAAATCCGGCGCTCTCCGGCGGACCAAAATAATGAGATTTAGCCCTAGTGGTACCCCTATGAGTTTCGGTCAAAAACTCTCCGGAATGGAATCTCAATTTTATTATTCCAAAACATCCGAGTGATGTTTTGGAGCGGTATATGATGAATTTTGCATCATTATAGCTCCTATATAGAGGCTAGATTGAACGATTACTCCGGAAAATGAGAAACCGCTTAAGGTTCCCGATTCGGAATCTATTTTCACCAAGTAAACACAGTCAAATACTAAAAGTTGCATGTCCATATTGTAGCCATTCAAATGAGCTTTCTAGGGGTTTTAAAACCGGGTCATTCGGATCTAAAACGAGTTAGATATGGCCAAAACGGTGAGGGCGCGATGGAATCTGGGTCGAACGTGGAGGGCAGCAGGCAAAAAGGCCCATATCTCATTCGTTATTGTCCGGATCCATTTCATTCTTTCACCGCATGAAATTATATTCCAAGAGCTATAATTATGGGCCCCCGGAGGTACAAAATCCGGCGCTCTCCGGCGGACCGAAAAAATGAGATTTAGCCCTAGTGGTACCCCTATGAGTTTCGGTCAAAAACGCTCCGGAATGGAATCTCAATATTATTATTCCAAAGCATCCGAGTGATGTTTTGGAGTGGTATATGATGAATTTTGCATCATTATAGCTCCTATATAGAGGCTAGATTGAACGATTACTCCGGAAAATGAGAAACCGCTTAAGGTTCCCGATTCGGAATCTATTTTCACCTAGTAAACACAGTCAAATACTAATAGTTGCATCTCCATATTGTAGCCATTCAAATGAGCTTTCTAGGGGTTTTAAAACCGGGTCATTCGGATCTAAAACGAGTTAGATATGGCCAAAACGGTGAGGGCGCGATGGAATCTGGGTCGAACGTGGAGGGTAGCAGGCAAAAAGGCCCATATCTCATTCGTTATCGTCCGGATCCATTTCATTCTTTCACCGCATGAAATTATATTCCAAGAGATATAATTATGGGCCCCCGGAGGTACAAAATCCGGCGCTCTCCGGCGGACCGAAAAAATGAGATTTATCCCTAGTGGTACCCCTATGAGTTTCGATCAAAAACGCTCCGGAATGGAATCTCAATTTTATTATTCCAAAGCATCCGAGTGATGTTTTGGAGCGGTATATGATGAATTTTGCATCATTATAGCTCCTATATAGAGGCTAGATTGAACGATTACTCCGGAAAATGAGAAACCGCTTAAGGTTCCCGATTCGTAATCTATTTTCACCTAGTAAACAAAGTCAAATACTAAAAGTTGCATGTCCATATTGTAGCCATTAAAATGAGCTTTCTAGGGGTTTTAAAACCGGGTCATTCGGATCTAAAACGAGTTAGATATGGCCAAAACGGTGAGGGCGCGATGGAATCTGGGTCGAACGTGGAGGGCAGCATGCAAAAAGGCCCATATCTCATTCGTTATCGTCCGGATCCATTTCATTCTTTCACCGCATGAAATTATATTCCAAGAGCTATTATGGGCCCCCGGAGGTACAAAATCCGGCGCTCTCCGGCGGACCAAAAAAATGAGATTTAGCCCTTGTGGTACCCCTATGAGTTTCGGTCAAAAACGCTCCGGAATGGAATCTCAATTTTATTATTCCAAAGCGTCCGAGTGATGTTTTGGAGCGGTATATGATGAATTTTGCATCATTATAGCTCCTATATAGTGGCTAGATTGAACGATTACTCCGAAAAATGAGAAACCGCTTACGGTTCCCGATTCGGAATCTATTTTCACCTAGTAAACACAGTCAAATACTAAAAGTTGCATGTCCATATTGTAGCCATTCAAATGAGCTTTCTAGGGGTTTTAAAACCGGGTCATTCGGATCTAAAACGAGTTAGATATGGCCAAAACGGTGAGGGCGCGATGGAATCTGGGTCGAACGTGGAGGGCAGCATGCAAAAAGGCCCATATCTCATTCGTTATCGTCCGGATCCATTTCATTCATTCACCGCATGAAATTATATTCCAAGAGCTATAATTATGGGCCCCCGGAGGTACAAAATCCGGCGCTCTCCGGCGGACCAAAATAATGAGATTTAGCCCTAGTGGTACCCCTATGAGTTTCGGTCAAAAACTCTCCGGAATGGAATCTCAATTTTATTATTCCAAAACATCCGAGTGATGTTTTGGAGCGGTATATGATGAATTTTGCATCATTATAGCTCCTATATAGAGGCTAGATTGAACGATTACTCCGAAAAATGAGAAACCGCTTAAGGTTCCCGATTCGGAATCTATTTTCACCTAGTAAACACAGTCAAATACTAAAAGTTGCATGTCCATATTGTAGCCATTCAAATGAGCTTTCTAGCGGTTTTAAAACCGGGTCATTCGGATCTAAAACGAGTTAGATATGGCCAAAACGGTGAGGGCGTGATGGAATCTGGGTCGAACGTGGAGGGTAGCAGGCAAAAAGGCCCATATCTCATTCGTTATCGTCCGGATCCATTTCATTCTTTCACCGCATGAAATTATATTCCAAGAGATATAATTATGGGCCCCCGGAGGTACAAAATCCGGCGCTCTCCGGCGGACCAAATAAATGAGATTTAGCCCTAGTGGTACCCCTATGAGTTTCGGTCAAAAACGCTCCGGAATGGAATCTCAATTTTATTATTCCAAAGCATCCGAGTGATGTTTTGGAGCGGTATATGATGAATTTTGCATCATTATAGCTCCTATATAGAGGCTAGATTGAACGATTACTCCGGAAAATGAGAAACCGCTTAAGGTTCCCGATTCGGAATCTATTTTCACCTAGTAAACATAGTCAAATACTAAAAGTTGCATGTCCATATTGTAGCCATTCAAATGAGCTTTCTAGGGGTTTTAAAACCGGGTCATTCGGATCTAAAACGAGTTAGATATGGCCAAAACGGTGAGGGCGCGATGGAATCTGGGTCGAACGTGGAGGGCAGCATGCAAAAAGGCCCATATCTCATTCGTTATCGTCCGGATCCATTTCATTCTTTCACCGCATGAAATTATATTCCAAGAGCTATAATTATGGGCCCCCGGAGGTACAAAATCCGGCGCTCTCCGGCGGACCGAAAAAATGAGATTTAGCCCTAGTGGTACCCCTATGAGTTTCGGTCAAAAACGCTCCGGAATGGAATCTCAATATTATTATTCCAAAGCATCCGAGTGATGTTTTGGAGTGGTATATGATGAATTTTGCATCATTATAGCTCCTATATAGAGGCTAGATTGAACGATTACTCCGGAAAATGAGAAACCGCTTAAGGTTCCCGATTCGGAATCTATTTTCACCTAGTAAACACAGTCAAATACTAATAGTTGCATCTCCATATTGTAGCCATTCAAATGAGCTTTCTAGGGGTTTTAAAACCGGGTCATTCGGATCTAAAACGAGTTAGATATGGCCAAAACGGTGAGGGCGTGATGGAATCTGGGTCGAACGTGGAGGGTAGCAGGCAAAAAGGCCCATATCTCATTCGTTATCGTCCGGATCCATTTCATTCTTTCACCGCATGAAATTATATTCCAAGAGCTATAATTATGGGCCCCCGGAGGTACAAAATCCGGCGCTCTCCGGCGGACCGAAAAAATGAGATTTATCCCTAGTGGTACCCCTATGAGTTTCGATCAAAAACTCTCCGGAATGGAATCTCAATTTTATTATTCCAAAGCATCCGAGTGATGTTTTGGAGCGGTATATGATGAATTTTGCATCATTATAGCTCCTATATAGAGGCTAGATTGAACGATTACTCCGGAAAATGAGAAACCGCTTAAGGTTCCCGATTCGTAATCTATTTTCACCTAGTAAACAAAGTCAAATACTAAAAGTTGCATGTCCATATTGTAGCCATTAAAATGAGCTTTCTAGGGGTTTTAAAACCGGGTCATTCGGATCTAAAACGAGTTAGATATGGCCAAAACGGTGAGGGCGCGATGGAATCTGGGTCGAACGTGGAGGGCAGCATGCAAAAAGGCCCATATCTCATTCGTTATCGTCCGGATCCATTTCATTCTTTCACCGCATGAAATTATATTCCAAGAGCTATTATGGGCCCCCGGAGGTACAAAATCCGGCGCTCTCCGGCGGACCAAAAAAATGAGATTTAGCCCTAGTGGTACCACTATGAGTTTCGGTCAAAAACGCTCCGGAATGGAATCTCAATTTTATTATTCCAAAGCATCCGAGTGATGTTTTGGAGCAGTATATGATGAATTTTGCGTCATTATAGCTCCTATATAGCGGCTAGATTGAACGATTACTCCGGAAAATGAGAAACCGCTTAAGGTTCCCGATTCGGAATCTATTTTCACCTAGTAAACACAGTCAAATACTAAAAGTTGCATGTCCATATTGTAGCCATTCAAATGAGCTTTCTAGGGGTTTTAAAATCGGGTCATTCGGATCTAAAACGAGTTAGATATGGCCAAAACGGTGAGGGCGCGATGGAATCTGGGTCGAACGTGGAGGGCAGCATGCAAAAAGGCCCATATCTCATTCGTTATCGTCCGGATCCATTTCATTCTTTCACCGCATGAAATTATATTCCAAGAGCTATAATTATGGGCCCCCGGAGGTACAAAATCCGGCGCTCTCCGGCGGACCAAAATAATGAGATTTAGCCCTAGTGGTACCCCTATGAGTTTCGGTCAAAAACTCTCCGGAATGGAATCTCAATTTTATTATTCCAAAACATCCGAGTGATGTTTTGGAGCGGTATATGATGAATTTTGCATCATTATAGCTCCTATATAGAGGCTAGATTGAACGATTACTCCGAAAAATGAGAAACCGCTTAAGGTTCCCGATTCGTAATCTATTTTCACCTAGTAAACAAAGTCAAATACTAAAAGTTGCATGTCCATATTGTAGCCATTAAAATGAGCTTTCTAGGGGTTTTAAAACCGGGTCATTCGGATCTAAAACGAGTTAGATATGGCCAAAACGTTGAGGGCGCGATGGAATCTGGGTCGAACGTGGAGGGCAGCATGCAAAAAGGCCCATATCTCATTCGTTATCGTCCGGATCCATTTCATTCTTTCACCGCATGAAATTATATTCCAAGAGTTATTATGGGCCCCCGGAGGTACAAAATCCGGCGCTCTCCGGCGGACCAAAATAATGAGATTTAGCCCTAGTGGTACCCCTATGAGTTTCGGTCAAAAACTCTCCGGAATGGAATCTCAATTTTATTATTCCAAAACATCCAAGTGATGTTTTGGAGCGGTATAAGATGAATTTTGCATCATTATAGCTCCTATATAGAGGCTAGATTGAACGATTACTCCGAAAAATGAGAAACCGCTTAAGGTTCCCGATTCGTAATCTATTTTCACCTAGTAAACAAAGTCAAATACTAAAAGTTGCATGTCCATATTGTAGCCATTAAAATGAGCTTTCTAGGGGTTTTAAAACCGGGTCATTCGGATCTAAAACGAGTTAGATATGGCCAAAACGGTGAGGGCGCGATGGAATCTGGGTCGAACGTGGAGGGCAGCAGGCAAAAAGGCCCATATCTCATTCGTTATTGTCCGGATCCATTTCATTCTTTCACCGCATGAAATTATATTCCAAGAGCTATAATTATGGGCCCCCGGAGGTACAAAATCCGGCGCTCTCCGGCGGACCGAAAAAATGAGATTTAGCCCTAGTGGTACCCCTATGAGTTTCGGTCAAAAACGCTCCGGAATGGAATCTCAATATTATTATTCCAAAGCATCCGAGTGATGTTTTGGAGTGGTATATGATGAATTTTGCATCATTATAGCTCCTATATAGAGGCTAGATTGAACGATTACTCCGGAAAATGAGAAACCGCTTAAGGTTCCCGATTCGGAATCTATTTTCACCTAGTAAACACAGTCAAATACTAATAGTTGCATCTCCATATTGTAGCCATTCAAATGAGCTTTCTAGGGGTTTTAAAACCGGGTCATTCGGATCTAAAACGAGTTAGATATGGCCAAAACGGTGAGGGCGCGATGGAATCTGGGTCGAACGTGGAGGGTAGCAGGCAAAAAGGCCCATATCTCATTCGTTATCGTCCGGATCCATTTCATTCTTTCACCGCATGAAATTATATTCCAAGAGCTATAATTATGGGCCCCCGGAGGTACAAAATCCGGCGCTCTCCGGCGGACCGAAAAAATGAGATTTATCCCTAGTGGTACCCCTATGAGTTTCGATCAAAAACGCTCCGGAATGGAATCTCAATTTTATTATTCCAAAGCATCCGAGTGATGTTTTGGAGCGGTATATGATGAATTTTGCATCATTATAGCTCCTATATAGAGGCTAGATTGAACGATTACTCCGGAAAATGAGAAACCGCTTAAGGTTCCCGATTCGTAATCTATTTTCACCTAGTAAACAAAGTCAAATACTAAAAGTTGCATGTCCATATTGTAGCCATTAAAATGAGCTTTCTAGGGGTTTTAAAACCGGGTCATTCGGATCTAAAACGAGTTAGATATGGCCAAAACGGTGAGGGCGCGATGGAATCTGGGTCGAACGTGGAGGGCAGCATGCAAAAAGGCCCATATCTCATTCGTTATCGTCCGGATCCATTTCATTCTTTCACCGCATGAAATTATATTCCAAGAGCTATTATGGGCCCCCGGAGGTACAAAATCCGGCGCTCTCCGGCGGACCAAAAAAATGAGATTTAGCCCTTGTGGTACCCCTATGAGTTTCGGTCAAAAACGCTCCGGAATGGAATCTCAATTTTATTATTCCAAAGCGTCCGAGTGATGTTTTGGAGCGGTATATGATGAATTTTGCATCATTATAGCTCCTATATAGTGGCTAGATTGAACGATTACTCCGAAAAATGAGAAACCGCTTACGGTTCCGATTCGGAATCTATTTTCACCTAGTAAACACAGTCAAATACTAAAAGTTGCATGTCCATATTGTAGCCATTCAAATGAGCTTTCTAGGGGTTTTAAAACCGGGTCATTCGGATCTAAAACGAGTTAGATATGGCCAAAACGGTGAGGGCGCGATGGAATCTGGGTCGAACGTGGAGGGCAGCATGCAAAAAGGCCCATATCTCATTCGTTATCGTCCGGATCCATTTCATTCATTCACCGCATGAAATTATATTCCAAGAGCTATAATTATGGGCCCCCGGAGGTACAAAATCCGGCGCTCTCCGGCGGACCAAAATAATGAGATTTAGCCCTAGTGGTACCCCTATGAGTTTCGGTCAAAAACTCTCCGGAATGGAATCTCAATTTTATTATTCCAAAACATCCGAGTGATGTTTTGGAGCGGTATATGATGAATTTTGCATCATTATAGCTCCTATATAGAGGCTAGATTGAACGATTACTCCGAAAAATGAGAAACCGCTTAAGGTTCCCGATTCGGAATCTATTTTCACCTAGTAAACACAGTCAAATACTAAAAGTTGCATGTCCATATTGTAGCCATTCAAATGAGCTTTCTAGGGGTTTTAAAACCGGGTCATTCGGATCTAAAACGAGTTAGATATGGCCAAAACGGTGAGGGCGTGATGGAATCTGGGTCGAACGTGGAGGGTAGCAGGCAAAAAGGCCCATATCTCATTCGTTATCGTCCGGATCCATTTCATTCTTTCACCGCATGAAATTATATTCCAAGAGATATAATTATGGGCCCCCGGAGGTACAAAATCCGGCGCTCTCCGGCGGACCAAATAAATGAGATTTAGCCCTAGTGGTACCCCTATGAGTTTCGGTCAAAAACGCTCCGGAATGGAATCTCAATTTTATTATTCCAAAGCATCCGAGTGATGTTTTGGAGCGGTATATGATGAATTTTGCATCATTATAGCTCCTATATAGAGGCTAGATTGAACGATTACTCCGGAAAATGAGAAACCGCTTAAGGTTCCCGATTCGGAATCTATTTTCACCTAGTAAACATAGTCAAATACTAAAAGTTGCATGTCCATATTGTAGCCATTCAAATGAGCTTTCTAGGGGTTTTAAAACCGGGTCATTCGGATCTAAAACGAGTTAGATATGGCCAAAACGGTGAGGGCGCGATGGAATCTGGGTCGAACGTGGAGGGCAGCATGCAAAAAGGCCCATATCTCATTCGTTATCGTCCGGATCCATTTCATTCATTCACCGCATGAAATTATATTCCAAGAGCTATAATTATGGGCCCCCGGAGGTACAAAATCCGGCGCTCTCCGGCGGACCAAAATAATGAGATTTAGCCCTAGTGGTACCCCTATGAGTTTCGGTCAAAAACTCTCCGGAATGGAATCTCAATTTTATTATTCCAAAACATCCGAGTGATGTTTTGGAGCGGTATATGATGAATTTTGCATCATTATAGCTCCTATATAGAGGCTAGATTGAACGATTACTCCGAAAAATGAGAAACCGCTTAAGGTTCCCGATTCGGAATCTATTTTCACCTAGTAAACACAGTCAAATTGTCACGACCGGACTTTGCTAAGGATAGCTAAGCCGGGAAACCATGACTAGGGATGGGAATTTAGAATAGGGGAAAGAAAGGGGTTATAAGATTGTATGTAGAATTTGACTCATATGGCTATTTGAACAACACTTTATATCATTATACGTCTCGACTCGGGATCTCAAATGAGAATACGGGGATACTTGTACTAATCTATTACATGGCTCGAACAATGCTTGAAAGCATAAGAGTTTACACAACGGAAGACTACTTGTATACACAGCGGAAGACTACTTGAATACATGTATGAAGACATATATTACCGAGAGTCCTAATCTATATCGACAAAAGCTCCACTCGCCACTTCACATCATCTTGCTCAACCTGCACATTTTAGAAATAACATGCAGGGCTGAGTACGAAAGTACTCAGTGGACACGTGCCGAAAACTATACATAATAATTGTCAAGCCATTCAAGAGTAAGACATAGGAGTTTTGTTGAAAAGAGCCTATGCTTACTAAAACAGTTCTTGTGATCTAAAGTGCATGCATGCTAAGTTCTTTCGTAATCTACCATATCTGAAACTGTGGTGTCGAGGAGGTGGCCACCTCACACGACACCTGACCGGCCAACCCTGAAGATGACTCACGGTCCTGTGTACACTAGTCCAAGCAAGATAGCAAGTCTTAACAAGGACCCGAAATCGATTAACTTTATTGGCGAAGCCAATTCAGATAGGTGTCATACACAAAACAAAAATGTTTATGGCATGACAAGCTGAAAATAACTAGAACTTAATTAAATAAATTCTCATTTTTCTTTGAAAGAAAGCCCACCTTAAGTAGCGTGAAAAGTGTTGATCCTGATAAAATCGCAACGTCAACCTTCCGGTCGATTTCCACCTATTTAGAAATGACAATATAAGAATTTCCATTCTTATAGAATCTAATAATTCCTTATAAAGGATATTGTAATTCTTTTTTTTTTTTTTTCTAACTTCTCGTTTTAACTAACGTTCCGTTAATATATCGTGAGATTATTAATCGGAGTTAATTATTTTTCATGGCTAGGGGTAGCCGTTAATTGTCCTTGTAAGCTTCGAATAATAGTTTATTTGAAGTTATATATTATTAGATTGTTAAATCTAATATTCTCTTCATAATTCATTTCCATGAATTAAATAGGCTATTTTAGGCTCGAGAATTTCTCAAGCTTCGATAATAAACTCATATTACTCGAGTGACTTTATTAGAATCAATAAAACATTTCTCGGTAATTTATAACGTCCTTCTCGTCTAAATTTTATAGCATTAACATACGAAATATTTAATAAATTAAACAGTTGGGCCGTAATTTAATCGGCCCAACTTGAACCCAATTCTCGGCCCAAGTCTACTCCTAACCCAGACCCAACAAATTTGGCCCATAACCCAAGCCCATGACCCAGACCCGGACTCGCTTAAAATCCTCAATCGGGATTCTAATCCCTAATCTCCCCCTTCCCTCTCAACACACGCACAACACAGCACACACCACACTACTCGTCCCCTCTGCCCTTCCCGTCGCCGGCGCCGCTCTCGCCGACGGCGAGGGCTCGCGTTGCCGGCGACGCCTCCCTCTCTCTCGCCTTCCCCTTTCCTCTCTCTCACTCGACCCTTTCTCTCTCTCTCTGCTCTCGGGTTCGTGGTTCTCTGCCGCGGCTCTCGCCGGCGGCGAGAGCTTCGGCCGTCGAGGCCGCCGCCGTCCAACAGGTAAGGTTCTCTCTCTCTCCTTTTCTACCTCCCTTCTCTGACCTCTCTTTCTCTCTCTCTGATTTCCAGGTTCGGAGGTGACCGAGCCGATGCCGGCGAAACCCGCCGCTGCCGGAATCCCGGGGCCGCCTCTGCCGCCCCGTCGGTGCTCCTGGACCGAGTCCAGCCCCTCCATCCCGTCGGGCCTCATGCCTCGACGGAGGTTCGTTCTAAACCTCCCTCTCTCGTTTTTGGAATATAGAAACGTATTTTAGGTGTTTTATTAGGTTCGATTCTTACGGTTCATGAATTTCCAGATTTGGCCTATGATTATCTTGCATAAAATACAGTAGCCTACTCTCAAGTATCCTCTAGTTTAATAGTAATCATCAAACTGTTTCTTGAGCTAATAACATGCTTCATATTATCTTATCCTTTTTATCATATGCAAAAAGGTTGGAACTAAAGGCTTACTTGCATATTTTATGATTTTACATGCTTGATTTGTTATCATGCTTAAAGGGCTTGCTCTTAACATGCTTCTTGTTTGCTAATGAGAAGTATCCCATCTCGTTTAGGCTCTTAAGAATCATGCTTGATATTTTCTATCTAATAACCATGCTTGAGGATACTTAACTATGTCTTATTGTAATTTTCATACTTGTATACTTGAAGTTGCTTGAGTCTTTTACATACTAGGCTTGCTTAACACTTAAAGAATTGGCTTGAGACACTTACAAGTATGTAGTAGGGCTGTTGTTGCTAGCTACTCCCTTCCTCTTTCTTAATCTTCTCCTTCTCCTTCACTAGTTCTACTCTCTAAGTGTTAGTATGTGTTTATGTGTGTAAAATGGTTTCTTGCATGAATGGTATGGGGTTTATATACTACCATAGGGGCTGAACATTTGATGGTTTGCCAAGTGATGAAAATCGATGAGTGTGATGGGTTGGAGGCTCAAGAAATCTTCTAATATCTTGTACTAACTTGCACTCTATCCTTCCCCTTCCTCTCTTTACTTTTCAGCAACTTGTTTAGTGTTTTGGGGCTTATTCTCCTTCCGTTACTTCCCTCTTCTTGTGTGCAGGCTGTGGTCCCTACTTGGGCAAGTTGGAGGCTGATTTTTGCAGGTTCTTAGTTGCCAAATTGGACTTTTGGAAGGCTGATTTTTCAGCTTGATTTGAGGGCAAAAGGGAGTGTGATTTGAGGTGGAAGAGAAGTCATTGTTCCCCTTAGTTCTAGCCTTAGTCCTTCATGTAATATCCTTTGTGTAATAACCCTTGTATAGGTAGTATTGGTTATGCATTATCCATTGTATATAAATGTGTAATAACTAGATCTTGAATTGATCTCTTATTCTCTTATGCTTAAGTGCCTTTCTTGTATTATTCTTTTATTCATACATGAATAGGTGCATTACTATATATGGAGTATAAATTATTCAATTATCTCCTTGCATTAAAATTCTTGAATATGTATATATACACACACTATATTTATTGGTGACGGGCTTGTCCCGTAATTATAGTCGGGCTCGGCCCTTATTATAGGTAAAGGGGCTCGACCCAATAATACAACTACCTAGTAACGATTTACATGCTTCGTTGTATGATTATCGATTCGATAATCATTCTAATAGTTCGAACTAATTCTATTCATTGTACTACCAATCGAAATTTGATTGCTAAATTGAATTCAAATAAATTCGATAACGTTTAATGGCATGAGAAATATTCATAATTAATTATCGATAGTTAGTTTTTTTATACTAACGAAAATGCGGGTCATTACATCCTACCTACCTTATAAAAATTTCGTCCCCGAAATTTGCGTACTTCTAATTAAAGGCTTGGGGTACTTCCCTTAACATCGAATTCTCACTTCGATTCTTCTTGTTCGTGGTGTTCCCACCGAACCTTGAATGAAATAATAAACTTCTTTCTAAGACGTTGCACCTTTCAGTCTAAAACTTCCTTCACTACGTTCTTGTAACTATACTACAACTTAAGACGAATTCATCTTGATGAATTTCACGCGTTCTTTCTAGCACGTGCTTTCTTACTTGCATACGTAATATACCATTTTATGGGTACGTCCTAATTTTGGAGGTGTTCCTAACTTGTATGCTATTTAGCATATCATAGAATTTCTAGATATCATAAGGTCTTAGTAAGACGAGTTCTTAGCTTTCCTTTGAATCTAAACATCGTTATCTACATCGAAGGTGTTACCTTCAAAGAAATTTTATCTACTATTTCAAAGTTTAACTTTGTTCGACGTCTGTCGGGTTAGGATTTCTAACCATCCTAGCATCTCTCATGCTCTTACAAAATCTACTACCATTTCGATCATTCCACTAATCGCATTAGGAGCTTAAATCTTTCCTTGACTAATCTTGTCTTTATAGAGGGTAATCTACACTTTCACCTTTATAGTAAGACATATGGCCTCATACATGTTGCCGGTTGATAACTAGCGTCTGGTAAGTCTATTTTGACCCTCAATGAGTACAATTGTTCTCGACATACCTTATAAGGTCTATATCCTTCTTTCCCATTGCCCCCCACTGGCATGGCGATGGTAAGCTATGTTATTAAATAGCTTAGTGCCTAAGCTTTATGTAACTTATCCAAAATCTGAACGTAACTTATTGTCTTGATCTAAAGTGATTAAAATAATCACATCGTGTAACACACGATCTCTTAAACGTATAACTGGGCTAACTTTTATCCATGGCCGATATAGGTTGGAAAAAGATACAACTCTTTGCTAGTCGATTAATATCTTCTTAAAATTATAATTTTGTTTACTATCCAAGTCTTGGTAGTCTCATCACAATCTCAATGTAACGTGCTCGCAGTTTCACTACGAAATCTTCAGGGTTGTAGCTTCCCTAAATTTTGGTCATGATCTAATTTATCATAATCTATTAGTTAACGGGTTGGTTAACCATATCCTAAAACAAGTTTACTTGTTTGACATACTGAAACACCTTCTGGTAGTTGAGCCTTTATATTCCTTCATGTCTCCTACCACAACTTCCCTTCTAGGTCTTGATATATCTTATATTCCCGGGTGAGCAGTTTATAGTGTATCTTTAGTCTTATTTAATCGTGTGACATGCACAACCTCCTAACAATGTTCTTTGGTATTATTCATTCTTACTCTCTATTGTATCTTCTTTAACTTCCTTTCTTTGCATTGTGTCTCTCGTTGACGTTATAGTCAATGTAGCAATAATCTTTTCTACCGCCTTGAGCGAGGCACTACATTTAAATCACTATTATGAAATTCACTGACAAGTGTCTCCCCACTCGTGAGAAGAAGTGCTAACTTAAGGCGTGGTTTACGACTTAAAGTATCGACTACTACATTTACCTTTATCTTGGTAGTTGATACTACATTCGTAGTTCTTCACTAGGTCTACCTACCTTATTCGACACATATAAAAGCTCACTGTTCGAATTTGTTCCTGTAATCCGAGAGATTTTGCATTAACTCCATAAGGTTGATGCTTCTAAATTTTCAGGGCGTGGACAACTGAAAATTTTAAGTTGTGGGTAGGGTTGTGGTATAACTAACGTGGTGTATAAATTGTTACATTTCTTTCCTTTCATTGGTACTGGGATGCTTCATCCCATTCTCTGAGGCATCTATGTATGTTGCTTTTTCTTTTTCTTTTTTTTTTTTTTTTTTTTTTTTTTTTTTTTTTTTTTTTTTTTTTTCTAGAACTGTCATAATTAGAGCGACTATCGATTTCCCTTTCAACTATTGAAAGCATGACTAATGCTTAAAGTTCTACATACGCGGGATCACTTGCTTTAAAGACATTTTATTGGTCTTACTATCTTGGAGAATTCTTGACGAATCTCTAGTAATAACGAGTCACTCCTAAGAGGCTACGTATTTTATTTTGTTTAGATGAGTATTCTCATCCTTGTAGAGCTTTTCTACTTTTGCTGGGTCTACTTAATTCCACCTGACGACACAATGGGTCCAAGTGGTGATGCTTTGTTAAGCTAGAACACATACTTACTTAATTCTTCGTAGGGCCTTTAGCTTAACTGCTTTATCTCATTTTGCTTAGGTCACAATCTCAGTCGATTATATTACAACTGGGGTACATAATTCTCTCACCTTATACTTTTCTAGTATCTCTAATCAATCTTTTAAATTGGGGATTTATTGTAACTCTGGGTCCATATCTCGAATGCTCCTTATTTCATATAGTTTCTTAACTGAAAGAGTTCCTAGAGGATTAGGTACCTTGGCATAGACTAACTCTCTGTATTTCTTACTCTGTTACACTTCATTGCTAACTTGCATTCATAACATCTCTTGCAATATTTTTTTATTGTAGTCACTCTTTCGAGGATGACCAAACTTAAATCTTACTATTCGAAGTTTACTTTATTTCCAGTGGGGAAAAATTTATCCAATCCATACGAATGTTCTAAGGGTGTATCACCCGTTAAGTAGGGGAAATCTTAATCCAGATTTAGTCATCAACTTATACCACTAACTACTACATTTGTTAATGTGGTGCCAACTCTTGATCCTTTGCTATATTTTATAGAAACTGCTTTATCCCGTACTTTAATGCATGCATCCACTTCAAAATATATATTCTGCTTATGTACTCATTTCTCCCCTTTACTTATTCTCTTAATATGCCTTACCATTCTCGTAGTTTCGAGCATGCTTCTTACCTTACTACCTAGTATTTCTTTTCTTGATTACACAAAAAAAAAAATTCTGGGAATTCCAAAAGGTCTTTATTAACTATCTCTCCTCACACCATTATCCACTTGAGTCTTGTATCAATATCATTACTCATTTATCAACCCCTGAACCATTTTGTAACATACTCAAAATCATATCATTGTCCTTAAACATTTTTCATCTTAAATTTCCTTCCACTAATTGTAAGTCTCTTTATTTCTATCTTGTTCTATTTCATTTCCATGTTTTGGGTAATCCCTGACGGTATCATACTTTAAGTCATACTCGTGACTTGCAATTGGGCTTAGTAAACTCCATTGCTTGGATAGCTAATTGTATGAAGGTGGAATGAGAATATCGTTACACGATACTGGAAGGTATAATGATGATGGTTAAATTTTGGCACAACAAGTAACCAAAATACGTTATCAATAAATCACCTGACAAGCTGGGAAAGAATAATCAGAGGGTAGAAATGAAATGACAAAGGTCAGGGGGAGGAGACCCATTTTGTCGATACCCGTCCGATTTCTTGTCTGATGGTAACGCTACCGAGATTGATATTATGTGGGGTGATCAGTCCCGCATAGACACAATCTCAGTCACACGAAGTTCTAGCACTCTGGTGACTCGGTGGTGAAAAGAAGCTATCGTAAACTTTTGGCGAGCTCTTTTAACTTCTAATTTTTCTGAGCTCTATATTTATTGAATATATTCCTCTAGGCTTCAAAGAGGCTCACGTAGGATATCACAACACAGGGTGTTAACATGATAAGTCTTCCTTTATATCACTAACCATATAATTCTTCTTACTACAACTTCAATGAAGTAGTTCTAAATTTTCCTTTATTCCTTAGAAAATTCCATCTCTAACTGGATGTGCTATCACTATTACTCATAACCTTTACAAGAGCGTGTAACCTTGTATTTTATTCTAATTGTACATTGTAGAGTTTGGGGTTCTCCTTGGCATTGCCTCGCATATCAATCGAGGTGGTCTTATCAATACATGGTTTCTCTAATATCTTGATATTATAGACTCTTTCGAGTCTACGCCCTAGGACGTTTAGACTATCGGTAAATCTTAACCGGCCATAATAACTAATTTTTTTTTTTAGATATTTATTCTGTAAAAAGTCGCACCTTAGGCGGCTCCATATGACTATGACTCTATGGTCTGGTTTTTGATAATAACTATTAGTGGTCGGGTGTTCCCTTACCTTATCCTTTATACTGATCTTGCAGATCTGCTTCAACTGCTACCAGCTACTTAATTGACATCGTTGATGCTTTCACCTCCTTATACTTGTTACGAATAATTCTCTATTTATTGAGAATATAATAACATTACGTCATTAACTTATGAGGGGTTCTCATGGTCATTCATATTATCTACTATTGATGGACTAACGCTCCGCTTACTTGTATATCTTAATTTGGGCATATTATAACCTCATCTTTACTTGTCCTGTTTATTCATAAAGTTCTAATGGGTATAATCTTATCGTGAAACGATATCGGCTTTTACCCGTAATCTTTCATATAATCATTCCATATGTATCTATCATCAAGGTGTTTGTGAAATTTCCTTTTCTAAGGACAACTTAATATAGAGGCCTTGAACAGCGTTAGAGCTCGTATCTAAAGACATGGTCTCGTTTAATGACTATAATGGACTTGTCGACTCGAAGAGATTTTCTAAGAGTATAATATCTGTGTAGGACTCGGAGTAACATATCAAGAGCTAATCATGTATTGAAAATAACTTAATTGACGTAAGGTCTTTGGCTTAGATATAACCTCATTGGTGTTAACCATATACATCCCAAAGGACTTACAATCTTAGGAATGATATTTATCAGATCATGGTAATGTCCCTCATCATCTTTACTAGTTCGTTGGCCGTAGATTTTCCAATCTCGTAATGGTGTCATGTCTTAAACCCTGTGATTGTGGGTAAATATTCTAATGGGACGTCAATTCGTCTAAATCATTCTCGTAAAAGACTGATAAGTTCGTTATGACCGAACTAACTCCATTGGCAATAAACTAGGTTACCTCTTCCTATTGGTGAACTTTGTTCAGGCCATAAACCTTATTTAGGTTCCAATCAATATGTTCTAATATTCGAACTTTAATATCTAGAGATCAATGTCTTGATACTCATAGGTACCTCTCTAATTAGGTAACCCATTGTTCTCGTCGTTCTCTTCTAACTTCACTTTAATCATTCGTTTTGCTACTATTATATTCCTTCGTCTAACCATGATGAGGTATCTATGGTTTTATAGTGGTCTTATCTTTTGTGCCACAATATTTCTGTTAACTTATAATCGTTGCATTATGTAAAAACAATAGTGAACTAACGTTGTTCGCATGTCTTAAAAATTCGTAAAAGGCTAAGCCCATGTCATCGAATTACATTATCTTCATCGAGTCTCTCGCCTTGATTTCTTTGCACTCGTGCATCTTCATCGCCTTTTTCTTCTTCTTTCCTTACGGAAAGGAAGGAATTTCATTCCCTCAATGTCTATTATAAGTTTTCCGCGGAAAACAACTAGTTCGAGCTAGCTATGTTCTCTAGCAAGCCTTGTTCTTTTCTATATATGATCTTAAATCCGCTATGTTCTTTCTATTCTTCGACTTCCAATCTCGTGAAAGTCTTACCTTTCCTCGTTGAGCGCAATGTAGTGAAGTGTAGAGCTTTGTCGACTAACTAAATTAGTCTAGTGAATCAATACTAGACTAAACTCTGAAGAAGACTCTCGGGTTTCAGAGCAACCGTTGCTCTGATACCACTCTGTCACGACCGGACTTTGCTAAGGATAGCTAAGCCAGGAAACCATGACTAGGGATGGGAATTTAGAATAGGGGAAAGAAAGGGGTTATAAGATTGTATGTAGAATTTGACTCATATGGCTATTTGAACAACACTTTATATCATTATACGTCTCGACTCGGGATCTCAAATGAGAATACGGGGATACTTGTACTAATCTATTACATGGCTCGAACAATGCTTGAAAGCATAAGAGTTTACACAACGGAAGACTACTTGTATACACAGCGGAAGACTACTTGAATACATGTATGAAGACATATATTACCGAGAGTCCTAATCTATATCGACAAAAGCTCCACTCGCCACTTCACATCATCTTGCTCAACCTGCACATTTTAGAAATAACATGCAGGGCTGAGTACGAAAGTACTCAGTGGACACGTGCCGAAAACTATACATAATAATTGTCAAGCCATTCAAGAGTAAGACATAGGAGTTTTGTTGATAAGAGCCTATGCTTACTAAAACAGTTCTTGTGATCTAAAGTGCATGCATGCTAAGTTCTTTCGTAATCTACCATATCTGAAACTGTGGTGTCGAGGAGGTGGCCACCTCACACGACACCTGACCGGCCAACCCTGAAGATGACTCACGGTCCTGTGTACACTAGTCCAAGCAAGATAGCAAGTCTTAACAAGGACCCGAAATCGATTAACTTTATTGGCGAAGCCAATTCAGATAGGTGTCATACACAAAACAAAAATGTTTATGGCATGACAAGCTGAAAATAACTAGAACTTAATTAAATAAATTCTCATTTTTCTTTGAAAGAAAGCCCACCTTAAGTAGCGTGAAAAGTGTCGATCCTGATAAAATCGCAACGTCAACCTTCCGGTCGATTTCCACCTATTTAGAAATGACAATATAAGAATTTCCATTCTTATAGAATCTAATAATTCCTTATAAAGGATATTGTAATTCTTTTTTTTTTTTTTTCTAACTTCTCGTTTTAACTAACGTTCCGTTAATATATCGTGAGATTATTAATCGGAGTTAATTATTTTTCATGGCTAGGGGTAGCCGTTAATTGTCCTTGTAAGCTTCGAATAATAGTTTATTTGAAGTTATATATTATTAGATTGTTAAATCTAATATTCTCTTCATAATTCATTTCCATGAATTAAATAGGCTATTTTAGGCTCGAGAATTTCTCAAGCTTCGATAATAAACTCATATTACTCGAGTGACTTTATTAGAATCAATAAAACATTTCTCGGTAATTTATAACGTCCTTCTCGTCTAAATTTTATAGCATTAACATACGAAATATTTAATAAATTAAACAGTTGGGCCGTAATTTAATCGGCCCAACTTGAACCCAATTCTCGGCCCAAGTCTACTCCTAACCCAGACCCAACAAATTTGGCCCATAACCCAAGCCCATGACCCAGACCCGGACTCGCTTAAAATCCTCAATCGGGATTCTAATCCCTAATCTTCCCCTTCCCTCTCAACACACGCACAACACAGCACACACCACACTACTCGTCCCCTCTGCCCTTCCCGTCGCCGGCGCCGCTCTCGCCGACGGCGAGGGCTCGCGTTGCCGGCGACGCCTCCCTCTCTCTCGCCTTCCCCTTTCCTCTCTCTCACTCGACCCTTTCTCTCTCTCTCTGCTCTCGGGTTCGTGGTTCTCTGCCGCGGCTCTCGCCGGCGGCGAGAGCTTCGGCCGTCGAGGCCGCCGCCGTCCAACAGGTAAGGTTCTCTCTCTCTCTTTTTCTACCTCCCTTCTCTGACCTCTCTTTCTCTCTCTCTGATTTCCAGGTTCGGAGGTGACCGAGCCGATGCCGGCGAAACCCGCCGCTGCCGGAATCCCGGGGCCGCTTCTGCCGCCCCGTCGGTGCTCCTGGACCGAGTCCAGCCCCTCCATCCCGTCGGGCCTCATGCCTCGACGGAGGTTCGTTCTAAACCTCCCTCTCTCGTTTTTGGAATATAGAAACGTATTTTAGGTGTTTTATTAGGTTCGATTCTTACGGTTCATGAATTTCCAGATTTGGCCTATGATTATCTTGCATAAAATACAGTAGCCTACTCTCAAGTATCCTCTAGTTTAATAGTAATCATCAAACTGTTTCTTGAGCTAATAACATGCTTCATATTATCTTATCCTTTTTATCATATGCAAAAAGGTTGGAACTAAAGGCTTACTTGCATATTTTATGATTTTACATGCTTGATTTGTTATCATGCTTAAAGGGCTTGCTCTTAACATGCTTCTTGTTTGCTAATGAGAAGTATCCCATCTCGTTTAGGCTCTTAAGAATCATGCTTGATATTTTCTATCTAATAACCATGCTTGAGGATACTTAACTATGTCTTATTGTAATTTTCATACTTGTATACTTGAAGTTGCTTGAGTCTTTTACATACTAGGCTTGCTTAACACTTAAAGAATTGGCTTGAGACACTTACAAGTATGTAGTAGGGCTGTTGTTGCTAGCTACTCCCTTCCTCTTTCTTAATCTTCTCCTTCTCCTTCACTAGTTCTACTCTCTAAGTGTTAGTATGTGTTTATGTGTGTAAAATGGTTTCTTGCATGAATGGTATGGGGTTTATATACTACCATAGGGGCTGAACATTTGATGGTTTGCCAAGTGATGAAAATCGATGAGTGTGATGGGTTGGAGGCTCAAGAAATCTTCTAATATCTTGTACTAACTTGCACTCTATCCTTCCCCTTCCTCTCTTTACTTTTCAGCAACTTGTTTAGTGTTTTGGGGCTTATTCTCCTTCCGTTACTTCCCTCTTCTTGTGTGCAGGCTGTGGTCCCTACTTGGGCAAGTTGGAGGCTGATTTTTGCAGGTTCTTAGTTGCCAAATTGGACTTTTGGAAGGCTGATTTTTCAGCTTGATTTGAGGGCAAAAGGGAGTGTGATTTGAGGTGGAAGAGAAGTCATTGTTCCCCTTAGTTCTAGCCTTAGTCCTTCATGTAATATCCTTTGTGTAATAACCCTTGTATAGGTAGTATTGGTTATGCATTATCCATTGTATATAAATGTGTAATAACTAGATCTTGAATTGATCTCTTATTCTCTTATGCTTAAGTGCCTTTCTTGTATTATTCTTTTATTCATACATGAATAGGTGCATTACTATATATGGAGTATAAATTATTCAATTATCTCCTTGCATTAAAATTCTTGAATATGTATATATACACACACTATATTTATTGGTGACGGGCTTGTCCCGTAATTATAGTCGGGCTCGGCCCTTATTATAGGTAAAGGGGCTCGACCCAATAATACAACTACCTACTAACGATTTACATGCTTCGTTGTATGATTATAGATTCGATAATCATTCTAATAGTTCGAACTAATTCTATTCATTGTACTACCAATCGAAATTTGATTGCTAAATTGAATTCAAATAAATTCGATAACGTTTAATGGCATGAGAAATATTCATAATTAATTATCGATAGTTAGTTTTTTTATACTAACGAAAATGCGGGTCATTACACAAATACTAAAAGTTGCATGTCCATATTGTAGCCATTCAAATGAGCTTTCTAGGGGTTTTAAAACCGGGTCATTCGGATCTAAAACGATTTAGATATGGCCAAAACGGTGAGGGCGCGATGGAATCTGGGTCGAACGTGGAGGGTAGCAGGCAAAAAGTCCCATATCTCATTCGTTATCGTCCGGATCCATTTCATTCTTTCACCGCATGAAATTATATTCCAAGAGATATAATTATGGGCCCCCGGAGGTACAAAATCCGGCGCTCTCTGGCGGACCAAATAAATGAGATTTAGCCCTAGTGGTACCCCTATGAGTTTCGGTCAAAAACGCTCCGGAATGGAATCTCAATTTTATTATTCCAAAGCATTCGAGTGATGTTTTGGAGCGGTATATGATGAATTTTGCATCATTATAGCTCCTATATAGAGGCTAGATTGAACGATTACTCCGGAAAATGAGAAACCGCTTAAGGTTCCCGATTCGGAATCTATTTTCACCTAGTAAACATAGTCAAATACTAAAAGTTGCATGTCCATATTATAGCCATTCAAATGAGCTTTCTAGGGGTTTTAAAACCGGGTCATTCGGATCTAAAACGAGTTAGATATGGCCAAAACGGTGAGGGCGCGATGGAATCTGGGTCGAACGTGGAGGGCAGCATGCAAAAAGGCCCATATCTCATTCGTTATCGTCCGGATCCATTTCATTCTTTCACCGCATGAAATTATATTCCAAGAGCTATAATTATGGGCCCCCGGAGGTACAAAATCCGGCGCTCTCCGGCGGACCAAAATAATGAGATTTAGCCCTAGTGGTACCCCTATGAGTTTCGGTCAAAAACTCTCCGGAATGGAATCTCAATTTTATTATTCCAAAACATCCGAGTGATGTTTTGGAGCGGTATATGATGAATTTTGCATCATTATAGCTCCTATATAGAGGCTAGATTGAACGATTACTCCGGAAAATGAGAAACCGCTTAAGGTTCCCGATTCGGGATCTATTTTCACCAAGTAAACACAGTCAAATACTAAAAGTTGCATGTCCATATTGTAGCCATTCAAATGAGCTTTCTAGGGGTTTTAAAACCGGGTCATTCGGACCTAAAACGAGTTAGATATGGCCAAAACGGTGAGGGCGCGATGGAATCTGGGTCGAACGTGGAGGGCAGCAGGCAAAAGGCCCATATCTCATTCGTTATCGTCCGGATCCATTTCATTCTTTCACCGCATGAAATTATATTCCAAGAGCTATAATTATGGGCCCCCGGAGGTACAAAATCCGGCGCTCTCCGGCGGACCGAAAAAATGAGATTATGCCCTAGTGGTACCCCTATGAGTTTCGGTCAAAAACGCTCCGGAATGTAATCTCAATATTATTATTCCAAAGCATCCGAGTGATGTTTTGGAGTGGTATATGATGAATTTTGCATCATTATAGCTCCTATATAGAGGCTAGATTGAACGATTACTCCGGAAAATGAGAAACCGCTTAAGGTTCCCGATTCGGAATCTATTTTCACCTAGTAAACACAGTAAAATACTAAAAGTTGCATCTCCATATTGTAGCCATTCAAATGAGCTTTCTAGGGGTTTTAAAACCGGGTCATTCGGATCTAAAACGAGTTAGATATGGCCAAAACGGTGAGGGCGCGATGGAATCTGGGTCGAACGTGGAGGGTAGCAGGCAAAAAGGCCCATATCTCATTCGTTATCGTCCGGATCCATTTCATTCTTTCACCGCATGAAATTATATTCCAAGAGCTATAATTATGGGCCCCCGGAGGTACAAAATCCGGCGCTCTCCGGCGGACCGAAAAAATGAGATTTATCCCTAGTGGTACCCCTATGAGTTTCGATCAAAAACGAGCCGGAATGGAATCTCAATTTTATTATTCCAAAGCGTCCGAGTGATGTTTTGGAGCGGTATATGATGAATTTTGCATCATTATAGCTCCTATATAGAGGCTAGATTGAACGATTACTCCGGAAAATGAGAAACCGCTTAAGGTTCCCGATTCGGAATCTATTTTCACCTAGTAAACACAGTCAAATACTAAAAGTTGCATGTCCATATTGTAGCCATTCAAATGAGCTTTCTAGTGGTTTTAAAACCGGGTCATTCGGATCTAAAACGAGTTAGATATGGCCAAAACGGTGAGGGCGCGATGGAATCTGGGTCGAACGTGGAGGGCAGCATGCAAAAAGGCCCATATCTCATTCGCTATCGTCCGGATCCATTTCATTCTTTCACCGCATGAAATTATATTCCAAGAGCTATAATTATGGGCCCCCGGAGGTACAAAATCCGGCGCTCTCCGGCGGACCGAAAAAATGAGATTTAGCCCTAGTGGTACCCCTATGAGTTTCGGTCAAAAACTCTCCGGAATGGAATCTCAATTTTATTATTCCAAAACATCCGAGTGATGTTTTGGAGCGGTATATGATGAATTTTGCATCATTATAGCTCCTATATAGAGGCTAGATTGAACGATTACTCCGGAAAATGAGAAACCGCTTAAGGTTCCCGATTCGGGATCTATTTTCACCAAGTAAACACAGTCAAATACTAAAAGTTGCATGTCCATATTGTAGCCATTCAAATGAGCTTTCTAGGGGTTTTAAAACCGGGTCATTCGGATCTAAAACGAGTTAGATATGGCCAAAACGGTGAGGGCGCGATGGAATCTGGGTCGAACGTGGAGGGCAGCAGGCAAAAAGGCCCATATCTCATTCTTTATCGTCCGGATCCATTTCATTCTTTCACCGCATGAAATTATATTCCAAGAGCTATAATTATGGGCTCCCGGAGGTACAAAATCCGGCGCTCTCCGGCGGACCGAAAAAATGTGATTTAGCCCTAGTGGTACCCCTATGAGTTTCGGTCAAAAACGCTCCGGAATGGAATCTCAATATTATTATTCCAAAGCATCCGAGTGATGTTTTGGAGCGGTATATGATGAATTTTGCATCATTATAGCTCCTATATAGAGGCTAGATTGAACGATTACTCCGGAAAATGAGAAACCGCTTAAGGTTCCCGATTCGGAATCTATTTTCACCTAGTAAACACAGTCAAATACTAAAAGTTGCATCTCCATATTGTAGCCATTCAAATGAGCTTTCTAGGGGTTTTAAAACCGGGTCATTCGGATCTAAAACGAGTTAGATATGGCCAAAACGGTGAGGGCGCGATGGAATCTGGGTCGAACGTGGAGGGTAGCAGGCAAAAAGGCCCATATCTCATTCGTTATCGTCCGGATCCATTTCATTCTTTCACCGCATGAAATTATATTCCAAGAGCTATAATTATGGGCCCCCGGAGGTACAAAATCCGGCGCTCTCCGGCGGACCGAAAAAAT
Organism: Thymus quinquecostatus; assembly: GCA_024222315.1. NCBI lineage: Eukaryota > Viridiplantae > Streptophyta > Magnoliopsida > Lamiales > Lamiaceae > Thymus > Thymus quinquecostatus. The sequence goes on along the minus strand of CM044172.1, from coordinate 219,839 downwards.
GAGATTTATCCCTAGTGGTACCCCTATGAGTTTCGATCAAAAACGAGCCGGAATGGAATCTCAATTTTATTATTCCAAAGCGTCCGAGTGATGTTTTGGAGCGGTATATGATGAATTTTGCATCATTATAGCTCCTATATAGAGGCTAGATTGAACGATTACTCCGGAAAATGAGAAACCGCTTAAGGTTCCCGATTCGTAATCCATTTTCACCTAGTAAACAAAGTCAAATACTAAAAGTTGCATGTCCATATTGTAGCCATTAAAATGAGCTTTCTAGGGGTTTTAAAACCGGGTCATTCGGATCTAAAACGAGTTAGATATGGCCAAAACGGTGAGGGCGCGATGGAATCTGGGTCGAACGTGGAGGGCAGCATGCAAAAAGGCCCATATCTCATTCGTTATCTTCCGGATCCATTTCATTCTTTCACCGCATGAAATTATATTCCAAGAGCTATAATTATGGGCCCCCGGAGGTACAAAATCCGGCGCTCTCCGGCAGACCAAAAAAATGAGATTTAGCCCTAGTGGTACCCCTCTGAGTTTCGGTCAAAAACGCTCCGGAATGGAATCTCAATTTTATTATTCCAAAGCATCCGAGTGATGTTTTGGAGCGGTATATGATGAATTTTGCATCATTATAGCTCCTATATAGAGGCTAGATTGAACGATTACTCCGGAAAATGAGAAACCGCTTAAGGTTCCCGATTCGGAATCTATTTTCACCTAGTAAACACAGTCAAATACTAAAAGTTGCATCTCCATATTGTAGCCATTCAAATGAGCTTTCTAGGGGTTTTAAAACCGGGTCATTCGGATCTAAAACGAGTTAGATATGGCCGAAACGGTGAGGGCGCGATGGAATCTGGGTCGAACGTGGAGGGCAGCATGCAAAAAGGCCCATATCTCATTCGTTATCGTCCGGATCCATTTCATTCTTTCACCGCATGAAATTATATTCCAAGAGCTATAATTATGGGCCCCCGGAGGTACAAAATCCGGCGCTCTCCGGCGGACCAAAAAAATGAGATTTAGCCCTAGTGGTACCCCTCTGAGTTTCGGTCAAAAACGCTCCGGAATGGAATCTCAATTTTATTATTCCAAAGCATCCGAGTGATGTTTTGGAGCGGTATATGATGAATTTTGCATCATTATAGCTCCTATATAGAGGCTAGATTGAACGATTATTCCGGAAAATGAGAAACCGCTTAAGGTTCCCGATTCGGAATCTATTTTCACCTAGTAAACACAGTCAAATACTAAAAGTTGCATCTCCATATTGTAGCCATTCAAATGAGCTTTCTAGGGGTTTTAAAACCGGGTCATTCGGATCTAAAACGAGTTAGATATGGCCGAAACGGTGAGGGCGCGATGGAATCTGGGTCGAACGTGGAGGGCAGCATGCAAAAAGGCCCATATCTCATTCGTTATCGTCCGGATCCATTTCATTCTTTCACCGCATGAAATTATATTCCAAGAGCTATAATTATGGGCCCCCGGAGGTACAAAATCCGGCGCTCTCCGGCGGACCAAAAAAATGAGATTTAGCCCTAGTGGTACCCATATGAGTTTCGGTCAAAAACGCTCCGGAATGGAATCTCAATTTTATTATTCCAAAGCATCTGAGTGATGTTTTGGAGCGGTATATGATGAATTTTGCATCATTATAGCTCCTATATAGAGGCTAGATTGAACTATTACTCCGGAAAATGAGAAACCGCTTAAGGTTCCCGATTCGGAATCTATTTTCACCTAGTAAACACAGTCAAATACTAAAGGTTGTATCTCCATATTGTAGCCATTCAAATGAGCTTTCTAGGGGTTTTAAAACCGGGTCATTCGGATCTAAAACGAGTTAGATATGGCCAAAACGGTGAGGGCGCGATGGAATCTGGGTCGAACGTGGAGGGCAGCATGCAAAAAGGCCCATATCTCATTCGTTATCGTCCGGATCCATTTCATTCTTTCACTGCATGAAATTATATTCCAAGAGCTATAATTATGGGCCCCCGGAGGTACAAAATCCGGCGCTCTCCGGCGGACCAAAAAAATGAGATTTAGCCCTAGTGGTACCCCTATGAGTTTCGATCAAAAACGCTCCGGAATGGAATCTCAATTTTATTATTCCAAAGCATCCGAGTAATGTTTTGGAGCAGTATATGATGAATTTTGCATCATTATAGCTCCTATATAGAGGCTAGATTGAACGATTACTCCGGAAAATGAGAAACCGCTTAAGGTTCCCGATTCGGAATCTATTTTCACCTAGTAAACACAGTCAAATACTAATAGTTGCATCTCCATATTGTAGCCATTCAAATGAGCTTTCTAGGGGTTTTAAAACCGGGTCATTCGGATCTAAAACGAGTTAGATATGGCCAAAACGGTGAGGGCGCGATGGAATCTGGGTCGAACGTGGAGGGTAGCAGGCAAAAAGGCCCATATCTCATTCGTTATCGTCCGGATCCATTTCATTCTTTCACCACATGAAATTATATTCCAAGAGCTATAATTATGGGCCCCCGGAGGTACAAAATCCGGCGCTCTCCGGCGGACCGAAAAAATGAGATTTATCCCTAGTGGTACCCCTATGAGTTTCGATCAAAAACTCTCCGGAATGGAATCTCAATTTTATTATTCCAAAGCATCCGAGTGATGTTTTGGAGCGGTATATGATGAATTTTGCATCATTATAGCTCCTATATAGAGGCTAGATTGAACGATTACTCCGGAAAATGAGAAACCGCTTAAGGTTCCCGATTCGTAATCTATTTTCACCTAGTAAACAAAGTCAAATACTAAAAGTTGCATGTCCATATTGTAGCCATTAAAATGAGCTTTCTAGGGGTTTTAAAACCGGGTCATTCGGATCTAAAACGAGTTAGATATGGCCAAAACGGTGAGGGCGCGATGGAATCTGGGTCGAACGTGGAGGGTAGCAGGCAAAAAGGCCCATATCTCATTCGTTATCGTCCGGATCCATTTCATTCTTTCACCGCATGAAATTATATTCCAAGAGCTATAATTATGGGCCCCCGGAGGTACAAAATCCGGCGCTCTCCGGCGGACCAAATAAATGAGATTTAGCCCTAGTGGTACCCCTATGAGTTTCGGTCAAAAACGCTCCGGAATGGAATCTCAATTTTATTATTCCAAAGCATCCGAGTGATGTTTTGGAGCGGTATATGATGAATTTTGCATCATTATAGCTCCTATATAGAGGCTAGATTGAACGATTACTCCGGAAAATGAGAAACCGCTTAAGGTTCCCGATTCGGAATCTATTTTCACCTAGTAAACATAGTCAAATACTAAAAGTTGCATGTCCATATTGTAGCCATTCAAATGAGCTTTCTAGGGGTTTTAAAACCGGGTCATTCGGATCTAAAACGAGTTAGATATGGCCAAAACGGTGAGGGCGCGATGGAATCTGGGTCGAACGTGGAGGGCAGCATGCAAAAAGGCCCATATCTCATTCGTTATCGTCCGGATCCATTTCATTCTTTCACCGCATGAAATTATATTCCAAGAGCTATAATTATGGGCCCCCGGAGGTACAAAATCCGGCGCTCTCCGGCGGACCAAAATAATGAGATTTAGCCCTAGTGGTACCCCTATGAGTTTCGGTCAAAAACTCTCCGGAATGGAATCTCAATTTTATTATTCCAAAACATCCGAGTGATGTTTTGGAGCGGTATATGATGAATTTTGCATCATTATAGCTCCTATATAGAGGCTAGATTGAACGATTACTCCGGAAAATGAGAAACCGCTTAAGGTTCCCGATTCGGGATCTATTTTCACCAAGTAAACACAGTCAAATACTAAAAGTTGCATGTCCATATTGTAGCCATTCAAATGAGCTTTCTAGGGGTTTTAAAACCGGGTCATTCGGATCTAAAACGAGTTAGATATGGCCAAAACGGTGAGGGCGCGATGGAATCTGGATCGATTTACTCAAATATCAGAGCTCAATAACTCAAAGATAGATTTAAAAATAGAGTAACCCCACCTTTACCGTTTACTCGTTTCCTCGATTCCCGGGTTCAAAACCTAAGACAGATCCTTCTGACAATACTCCTACAAATATGTTTATGACGTCAAGGTACATCCAAATCTTTACTTAGAATTTCCTAATATTAATTTCCTTTGACTTTAGTATTTTCTAAAATTATAAAATGAATATTAAATCTTCAAAAATTTTTTTATTATGTTTTCGATGCTTGCATAGCTTAAGTTCCAACATGAAAGTTGATTAAATTATTATTTAGAATATTTTGATGCAAAAACATTTGACATGCAAAGGGGTTAGGGTTCCTACAACTCAAAATGAACCTAGTTTCATTTTTTGAAAATTAACGGTGATTCCGATTGTTACCAAATTTTAAAGGATGCTAGATTATATCATTTATAGCCTACATGATTATTTTCAAAATATTTGGGCAGAGTCTCGACATGCAGGGAAACATTATCCGTGAAAAAGAGGGGTAAACCTACAACAATTCATTTTCAAAAATTCATTCCGATTAAGTGGCTAATTATTAGGTTACGATCAACTTTAATTCGGTGATATGGATGCAAAAAGGAACGCCGGCAACCACCAAAGAAAGGGCGGCTGCGACGGCGATGGAGAAGAAGAGAAGATGAAGATGATGAAGGTGATGCATGTCAAATCTCGGGAGCTCGCGGCGACGATCAGCCACTACCCCTAGGATCGAAACGTCTCTACGAGTGCATAGGGACGAACGGCATACCTTTTGGATGATCGGATGAGAAGATATGCAAGAGGAATGAAATGATGGCAATCGGAGGATGCTTGCGGCTTCCTTCATCTTGAAGGAGAAGAGATGGCGGCAGGATGATGGTGGCAGAGGTGATGAAGAAGACGGTGCCGCAGCTGCTGCAGCTGATCGGAGAGAGCGACGACGTCGGGTGGTGGAGATGAAGGTGGGGCAGCTGCAACTTTTAGAGAGAGAGAGGGCGAGTGGTGGTGATGGAGGTTGGGAGATGGGGGAAGAGGGGCTGCTGATCGGTGGAGAAGGGGGGCTGATTGATGGAGGGTGGATGATGGAGATGATGATGATCGGTGATGGAGGAGGTGCTGCCGGCGGGAAGTAGAGTCGGTAGAGAGAGGGAGATGAATTCCTCTTGATGAAGGAAATAGATAAGGATAGGGCTGATAATTTTGAGGCGGTGATGGCCTCTTTTTATAGGGGCCATCTCGTCTCAGGTTGGTCACCTCGTTCCCCGACGAAAAGATTCCCCTCCGGTAACGGGTTTCGATTTTAGATTTTAAAGAGTTTACGGGATCCAAATAAAATATCGAACTCAACGATATAGGTTAAAGAATTTTCGGAAAGGGTTCGATAGCTCAAAGAATTTTAAAAGAAGGAAAAGGATCGAAATGGACAATAGGTGACACGGGTTTTCTTAACCGTTTATCCGAAAAATGCCTAGCTTCTTTCATAAATCTTTTAATGTCAAAAGTATTAACTTTATATTTTTAGGATTTTTATTTAGTAAGTTTTAATATTTTAGTTAACTAATTTAAAAATCATTTCTAAAAATCATTTATTTAAGGTCTTATTAATTTAAGTTTCTCAAAACTTTTATTTACTAAAGTTTTATCAACCTTTATAAGTATAACTAAGAAAATATATTTTACTTAGAAAATTCATTTGTTTATTTATTTTCTATTATTTAAAGTTTAAAGAATTTTACTTAAATAAATTCCAAAATCTTTTATTTTAAGAAACCCCAATAAGTTTACTTAACTTTCTAAAGACTTTTATTTAATCTAAAAATTTTATTTGGGAAATATTAATTTACTAACAGAATTTAATATATTTAACTATTTTCTTTTATTTAAAAATCCGGGTTATTACACCCGGAGGTGCAAAATCCGACGATCCCCGGCGGGCCGAAAAAATGAGATTTCGCCCTAGTGGTACCCCTTAGAGTTTTGGTCAAAAACGCTCCGGAATGAGATCTAAATTTTATTATTCCAAATCATCTCAATGATGTTTTGGAGCGGTATCTGATGAATTTTGCATCATTCTAGCTCCTATATAGAGGCTAGATTGTACGAATACTCCGGAAAATGAGAAACTGCTTAAGGTGCCCAATTCGGATTCTATTTTCACCCAGTAAACACCGTCACATACCAAATTTCATAAGTCCATAACGTAGCCTTACGAATTCGCTTTTTCTAGGGGATTCTAAATTGGGTCATTCAGATCAAAAACGAGTTAGTTATGGCCAAAACGGTGAGGGCACGACGGAATCTGGGTCGAACGGGGAGGGCAGCAGGCAAAAAGTCCCATATCTCATTCGTTATCGCCCGGATCCATTTCATTCTTTTACCATGTGAACTTTTATACCAAGAGCTATAATTATGGGCCCCCAGAGGTGCAAAATCCGACGATCCCCGGCTGGCCGAAAAAATGAGATTTCGCCCTAGTGGTACCCCCTTAGAGTTTTGGTCAAAAACGCTCCGGAATGAGATCTAAATTTTATTATTCAACATCACCCCAGTGATGTTTTTGAGCGGTATATGATGAATTTTGCATCATTCTAGCTCCTATATAGAGGCAACATTGTACGATTACTGCGAAAAATGAGAAACCGCTTAAGGTGCCAAATTCGGATTCTATTTTCACACAGTAAATACCGTCAAATACCAAATTTCGCAAGTCCATATCGTAGCCTTCCGACTGAAATTTCTAGGGGATTCTAAATTGGGTCATTCGGATCTAAAACGAATTAGTTATGGCCAAAACGCTGAGGGCACGACGGAATCTTGGTCGAACGGGGAGGGCAGCAGGCAAAAAGGGCCATATCTCATTCGTTATCGTCCGGATCCATTTCATTCTTTCACCATGTGCAATTTTATTCCAAGAGCTATAATTATGGGCCCCCGGAGGTGCAAAATCTGATGATCCCCGACGGGCCGAAAAAATGAGATTTTGCCCTAGTGGTACCCCTTAGAGTTTTGGTCAAAAACGATCCGGAATGAGATCTAAATTTTATTATTCCAAATCATCCCAGTGATGTTTTAGAGCGGTATATGATGAATTTTGCAACAATCTAGCTCCTATATAGAGGCTAGATTGTACGATTACTCCGAAAAATGAAAAACCGCTTAAGGTGCCCAATTCGGATTCTATTTTCACCCAGTAAAAAGCGTCAAATACCAAATTACGCAATTCCATATCGTAGCCTTTCAAATGAGCTTTCTAGGGGTTTCAAAATTGGGTCATTCGGATTTAAAACGAGTTAGTTATGGCCAAAACGGTGAGGGCACGGCGGAATCTGGGTCGAACGGGGGCAGCAGGCAAAAAGGCCCATATCTCATTCGTTATCGTCCGGATCCGTTTAATTCTTTCACGTCATGCAATTTTATTCCAAGAGCTATAATTATGGGCCCCCGGAGGTGCAAAATCCAACGCTCCCCGGCGGGCCGAAAAAATGAGATTTCGCCCTAGTGGTACCCCTTAGAGTTTTGGTCAAAAACGCTCCGGAATGAGATCTAAATTTTATTATCCCAAATCATCCCAATGATGTTTTGGAGCGGTATCTGATGAATTTTGCATCATTCTAGCTCCTTTACAGAGGTTAGATTGTACGATTACTCTGGAAAATGAGAAACCGCTTAAGGTGCCCAATTCAGATTCTATTTTCACCTAGTAAAAACCGTTAAATACCAAATTTTGCAAGTCCGTATTGTAGCCTTCTGAATGAGCTTTCTAGGGGTTTTAAAATCGGGTCATTCGGATCTAAAACGAGTTAGTTATCGCCAAAACGGTGAGGGCACGGCGGAATTTGGGTCGAACGGGGAGGGCAGCAGGCAAAAAGGCCCATATCTCATTCTTTATCGTCCGGATCCATTTCATTCTTTCATCATATGCAATTTTATTCCAAGAGCTATAATTATGGGCCCCCGGAGGTGCAAAACCCGACGATCCCCGGCGGGCCGAAAAAATGAGATTTCGCCCTAGTGGTACCCCTTAGAGTTTTGGTCAAAAACGCTCCGGAATGAGATCTAAATTTTATTATTCCAAATCATCCCAATGATGTTTTGGAGCGGTATCTGATGAATTTTGCATCATTCTAGCTCCTATATAGAGGCTAGATTGTACGAATACTCCGGAAAATGAGAAACCGCTTAAGGTGCCCAATTCGGATTCTATTTTCACCCAGTAAACACCGTCACATACCAAATTTCGTAAGTCCATAACGTAGCCTTCCGAATTAGCTTTCTAGGGGATTCTAAATTGGGTCATTCAGATCAAAAACGAGTTAGTTATGGCCAAAACGGTGAGGGCACGACGGAATCTGGGTCGAACGGGGAGGGCAGCAGGCAAAAAGTCCCATATCTCATTCGTTATCGCCCGGATCCATTTCATTCTTTTACCATGTGAACTTTTATACCAAGAGCTATAATTATGGGCCCCCAGAGGTGCAAAATCCGACGATCCCCGGCTGGCCGAAAAAATGAGATTTCGCCCTAGTGGTACCCCCTTAGAGTTTTGGTCAAAAACGCTCCGGAATGAGATCTAAATTTTTTTATTCAACATCACCCCAGTGATGTTTTTGAGCGGTATATGATGAATTTTGCATCATTCTAGCTCCTATATAGAGGCAACATTGTACGATTACTGCGAAAAATGAGAAACCGCTTAAGGTGCCAAATTCGGATTCTATTTTCACACAGTAAATACCGTCAAATACCAAATTTCGCAAGTCCATATCGTAGCCTTCCGACTGAAATTTCTAGGGGATTCTAAATTGGGTCATTCGGATCTAAAACGAATTAGTTATGGCCAAAACGCTGAGGGCACGACGGAATCTTGGTCGAACGGGGAAGGCAGCAGGCAAAAAGGGCCATATCTCATTCGTTATCGTCCGGATCCATTTCATTCTTTCACCATGTGCAATTTTATTCCAAGAGCTATAATTATGGGCCCCCGGAGGTGCAAAATCTGATGATCCCCGACGGGCCGAAAAAATGAGATTTTGCCCTAGTGGTACCCCTTAGAGTTTTGGTCAAAAACGATCCGGAATGAGATCTAAATTTTATTATTCCAAATCATCCCAGTGATGTTTTAGAGCGGTATATGATGAATTTTGCAACAATCTAGCTCCTATATAGAGGCTAGATTGTACGATTACTCCGAAAAATGAAAAACCGCTTAAGGTGCCCAATTCGGATTCTATTTTCACCCAGTAAAAAGCGTCAAATACCAAATTACGCAATTCCATATCGTAGCCTTTCAAATGAGCTTTCTAGGGGTTTCAAAATTGGGTCATTCGGATTTAAAACGAGTTAGTTATGGCCAAAACGGTGAGGGCACGGCGGAATCTGGGTCGAACGGTGGCAGCAGGCAAAAAGGCCCATATCTCATTCGTTATCGTCCTGATCCATTTCATTCTTTCACCATGTGCAATTTTATTCCAAGAGCTATAATTATGGGCCCCCGGAGGTGCAAAATCTAACGATCTCCAGGGGGGCCGAAAAAAAGAGATTTTGCACTAGTGGTCAAAAACGCTCCGGAATGAGATCTAAATTTTATTATTCCAAATCATCCCATTGATGTTTTGGAGTGGTATATCATGAATTTTGCATCATTCTAGCTCCTATATAGTGGCTAGATTGTACGATTACTCCGGGAAATGAGAAACCGCTTAAGGTGCCCAATTCAGATTCTATTTACACCTAGTAAACACCGTCAAATACCGAATTTCGCAAGTCCACATCGTATCCTTCTGAATGAGCTTTCTGGGGGTTTCACAATAGGGTCATTCGGATCTAAAACGAGTTAGTTATGGCCAAAATGGTGAGGGCACGACGGAATCAAGGTCGAACTGGGAGGGCAGCAGGCAAAAAGGCCCATATCTCATTCGTTATCGTCCGGATCAATTTCATTCTTTCATCATGTGCAATTTTAATCCAAGAGATATAATTATGGGGCCCCAGAGGTGCAAAATCTGACGATCCCCGGCAGGCCGAAAAAAATGAGATTTTGCCTAAGTGGTACCCCTTAGAGTTTTGGTCAAAAACGCTGCGGAATGAGATCTAAATTTTATTATTCCAAATCATCCCAGTGATGTTTTGGAGTGGTATATGATGAATTTTGCATCATTCTAGCTCCTATATAGAGGTTAGATTGTACGATTACTCCGGAAAATGAGAAACCGCTTAAGGTGCCCAATTCGGATTCCATTTTCACCCAGTAAACACTGTCAAATACCAAATTACGCAATTCCATATCGTAGCCTTTCAAATGAGCATTCTAGGGGTTTCAAAATTGGGTCATTCGGATTTAAAACGAGTTAGTTATGGCCAAAACGGTGAGGGCACGGCGGAATCTGGGTCGAACGGGGAGGGCAGCAGGCAAAAAGGCCCATATCTCATTCGTTATCGTCCTGATCCATTTCATTCTTTTACCATGTGCAATTTTATTCCAAGAGCAATAATTATGGGCCCCCGGAGGTGCAAAATCTGACGATCTCCGGGGGGCCGAAAAAATGAGATTTTGCACTAGTGGTAAAAAACGCTCCGGAATGAGATCTAAATTTTATTATTCCAAATCATCCCAGTGATGTTTTGGAGTGGTATATCATGAATTTTGCATCATTCTAGCTCCTATATAGTGGCTAGATTGTACGATTACTCCGGAAAATGAGAAACCGCTTAAGGTGCCCAATTCAGATTCTATTTTCACCTAGTAAACACCGTCAAATACCAAATTTCGCAAGTCCACATCATATCCTTCTGAATGAGCTTTCTGGGGGTTTCAAAATCGGGTCATTCGGATCTAAAACGAGTTAGTTATGGCCAAAATGGTGAGGGCACGACGGAATCTAGGTCGAACTGGGAGGGCAGCAGGCAAAAAGGCCCATATCTCATTCGTTATCGTCCGGATCAATTTCATTCTTTCGTCATGTGCAATTTTATTCCAAGAGCTATAATTATGGGCCCCCGAGGTGCAAAATCTGACGATCCCCGGTGGGCCGAAAAAATGAGATTTTGCCTAAGTGGTACCCCTTAGAGTTTTGGTCAAAAACGCTGCGGAATGAGATCTAAATATTATTCCAAATCATCCCAGTGATGTTTTGGAGTGGTATATGATGAATTTTGCATCATTCTAGCTCCTATATAGAGGTTAGATTGTACGATTACTCCGGAAAATGAGAACCGCTTAAGGTGCCCAATTCGGATTCCATTTTCACCTAGTAAACACTGTCAAATACCAAATTTCGCAAGTCCATATCGTAACATTCCGAATGAGCTTTCTAGGGGATTCTAAATTGGGTCATTCGGATCTATAACGAGTTAGTTATGGCCAAAACGGTGAGGGCACGACGGAATCTGGGTCGAACGGGGAGGGCAGCAGGCAAAAATGCCCATATCTCATTCGTTATCATCCGGATCCATTTCATTCTTTCATCATGTACAAGTTTATTCCAAGAGCTACAATTATGGGTCCCCGGTGGTGCAAAATCCGACGATCCACAGCGGGCCAAAAAAATGAGATGTCGCCCATGTGGGACCCCTTAGAGTTTTGGTCAAAAACGCTCCGGAAAGAGATCTAAATTTTATTATTCCAAATCATCCCAGTGATGTTTTGGAGCGGTATATGATGAATTTTGCATCATTCTAGCTCCTATATAGAGGCTAGAATATACGATTACTCCGGAAAATGAGAAACCGCTTAAGGTGCCCAATTCGGATTCTATTTTCACCTAGTAAACACCGTCAAATACAAAATTTCGCAAGTCCATATCGTATCCTTCCAAATGAGCTTGCTAGGTTGTTCAAAATCGGGTCATTCGAATCTAAAACGAGTTAGACATGGCCAAAACGGTGAGGGCACGACGGAATCTAGGTCGAACGGGGAGGGCAGCAGGCAAAAAGGCCCATAACTCATTCGTTATCGTCCGGATCCATTTAATTCTTTCACGTCATGCAATTTTATTCCAAGAGCTATAATTATGGGCCCCCGGAGGTGCAAAATCCGACGCTCCTCGGCGGGCCAAAAAAATGAGATTTCGCCCTAGTTGTACCCCTTAGAGTTTTGGTCAAAAACGCTCCGGAATGAGATCTATATTTTATTATCCCAAATCATCCCAATGATGTTTTGGAGTGGTATATGATGAATTTTGCTTCATTCTAGCTCCTTTACAGAGGTTAGATTGTACGATTACTCTGGAAAATGAAAAACCGCTTAAGGTGCCCAATTCAGATTTTATTTTCACCAAGTAAAAACTGTTAAATACCAAATTTCGCAAGTACATATTGTAGCCTACTGAATGAGCTTTCTAGGGGTTTTAAAATCGGGTCATTTGGATCTAAAACGAGTTAGTTATGGCCAAAACGGTGAGGGCACGGCGGAATCTGGGTCGAACGGGGAGGGCAGCAGGCAAAAAGGCCCATATCTCATTCGTTATCGTCCGGATCCATTTCATTCTTTCATCATGTGCAATTTTATACCAAGAGCTATAATTATGGGCCCCCGGAGGTGCAAAATCCGACGATCCCCGGCGGGCCGAAAAATGAGATTTCGCCCTAGTGGTACCCCTTAGAGTTTTGGTCAAAAACGCTCCGGAATGATATCTAAATTTTATTATTCCAAATCATCCCAGTGATGTTTTGGAGCAGAATATGATGAATTTTGCATCATTCTAGCTCCTATATAGAGGTTAGATTGTACGATTACTCCGAAAAATGAGAAACCGCTTAAGGTGCCCAATTCGGATTCTATTTTCACCTAGTAAACACCGTCAAATACCAAATTTCGCAAGTCCATATCGTATCCTTCCAAATGAGCTTGCTAGGTTTTTCAAAATCGGGTCATTCGGATCTAAAACGAGTTAGTTATGGCCAAAACGGTGAGGGCACGACGGAATCTGGGTCGAACGGGGAGGGCAGCAGGCAAACAGGCCCATATCTCATTCGTTATCGTCCGGATCCATTTAATTCTTTCACGTCATGCAATTTTATTCCAAGAGCTATAATTATGGGCCCCCGGAGGTGCAAAATCCAACGCTCCCCGGCGGGCCGAAAAAATGAGATTTTGCCCTAGTGGTACCCCTTAGAGTTTTGGTCAAAAACGCTCCGGAATGAGATCTAAATTTTATTATTCCAAATCATCCCAATGAAGTTTTGGAGCGGTATTTGATGAATTTTGCATCATTCTAGCTCCTTTACAGAGGTTAGATTGTACTATTACTCTGGAAAATGAGAAACCACTTAAGGTGCCCAATTCGAATTCTATTTTCACCTAGTAAAAACCGTCAAATACCAAATTTCGCAAGTCCATATTGTATCCTTCGAATGAGCTTTCTAGGGGTTTTAAAATCGGGTCATTCGGATCTAAAATGAGTTAGTTATGGCCAAAACGGTGAGGGCACGGCGGAATCTGGGTCGAACGGGGAGGGCAGCAGGCAAAAAGGCCCATATCTCATTCGTTATCGTCCGGATCCATTTCATTCTTTCATCATGTGCAATTTTATTCCAAGAGATATAATTATGGGCCCCCGGAGGTGCAAAATCCGACGATCCCCGGCGGGCCGAAAAAATGAGATTTCGCCCTAGTGGTACCACTTAGAGTTTTGGTCAAAAACGCTCCGGAATGAGATCTACATTTTATTATTCCAAATCATCCCAGTGATGTTTTGGAGCGGTATATGATGAATTTTGCATCATTCTGGCTCCTATATAGAGGCTAGATTGTACGATTACTCCGGAAAATGAGAAACCGCTTGAGGTGCCCAATTCGGATTCTATTTTCACCCAGTGAACACCGTCAAATACAAAATTTCGCAAGTCCATTTTGTAGCCTTCCGAATGAGCTTGCTAGGTTTTTCAAAATTGGGTCATTCGGATCTAAAACGAGTTAGTTATAGCCAAAACGGTGAGGGCACGACGGAATCTGGGTCGAACGGGGAGGGCAGCAGGCAAAAAGGCCCATATCTCATTCGTTATCGTCCAGATCCATTTAATTCTTTCACGTTATGCAATTTTAATCCAAGAGATATAATTATGGGCTCCCGGAGGTGCAAAATCCGACGCTCCCCGGCGGGCCGAAAAAATGAGATTTCGCCCTAGTGGTACCCCTTAGAGTTTTGGTCAAAAACGCTCTGGAATGAGATCTAAATTTTATTATTCCAAATCATCCCAATGATGTTTTGGAGCGGTATCTGATGAATTTTGCATCATTCTAGCTCCTATACAGAGGCTAGATTGTACGATTACTCCGGAAAATGAAAAACCGCTTAAGGTGCCCAATTCGGATTCTATTTTCACCCAGTAAACACCGTCAAATACCAAATTTCGCAAGTCCATATTGTAGCCTTCCAAATGATATTTCTAAGGGTTTCAAAATTGGGTCATTCGGATCTAAAACGAGTTAGTTATGGCCAAAACGGTGAGGGCACGACGAAATCTGGGTCGAACGGGGAGAGCAGCAGGCAAAAAGTCCCATATCTCATTCGTTATCGTCCGGATCCATTTAATTCTTTCACGTCATGCAATTTTATTCCAAGAGATATAATTATGGACCCCCGGAGGTGCAAAATCCGACGCTCCTCGGCGGGCCGAAAAAATGAGATTTCGCCCTAGTGGTACTGATAGATCCGGGTTTGAGATCCACAACAACTTAGAGTATTATTCATCATGTTTTGCAAAGAGCATTCATGGGTAAAGTGTTAAAGTAGTAAAGAGCAAGAGATTCATATGTGCATAGAGCCATAGATGAGCATTTTGCATAGAGCATGATTCATGTGGTAATGACACGTAATAGTTGAGCTATGAGCAACGGATAAAGGGCATATTTAGCCATAAACTAGTAAGAATCATAGAGCTTTAAACTCATATAAGTAGATAATGAAGAAACGAGGTAGGAGAAGGGGAGAAACGAGGGGCAAGAAGCTCCGTTGTGCCTCATCCCCTTTTCAGTGATGAGGGTTTTACCTTAAGTTCAAGGTGGTATGTATAAGAAAGAGGTTCCTCCCTGCGTCAAGAAGAATAGAGGGATGTGAAAGTGAACTCCAACTTCCCGGGAGAAGGTTTGGCCTGCCTTGGCTTGCCTGAGCTCGGAGGAGCTCGAGAGAGAGAGAGAGAGAGTATGGAGTCGGATGGAACAGTACGCTAAGGAGCGTGTTTGTTCGTAAGAGAGTGAATGTGTTGTTGTGATTGTGCGTTCACTTAGTATTTATAGATGTAAAGAGGGTAAAAAGTGAGCATTCGTGTCAAGGAAGGACAGAAAAGGGAATTCAGACGGAGGCAGAGTATCCTCCGTCATGAATGCAGTGGTCCTCACCCTATAGTGCATAGTGTCACGCGGACCGCATGTTATGCAGAACCTTGAGCATCTGCTAAACACTCATAGGATCTGGTCAGATCCTTCCGCCATTGCAGATGCCTGCAGATCCCACACGGCTTAAGGGAGAAGTTAGCACCTCACAGTTTCCTGTATGGCATATGATTCTTGATTATATTGCGTGTTTGGTGAGCATAACATCTCTCTGATATTATGCCGCTACGCGAAATAGCGTATATCGATCATTATAGAAAAGTAATAGTCATCTACATTGATGGCATCGTTGATGATAGTTCTATCTCGGATTTATTGTTCCTTTCATAGAGATAAGGTTCTGCACCTCTATTGTGACATTTGATACACCAATTTCTTTAAGAACCGTAATCTGAGGTTAAGGAAAGTATGTGATAGGATACGGCCCAACTACTAGGCCCAACAACAAAGCTCGGCCCACGTAGTTCGGCCCACGAGAAGCGATTCATACAAACGTAGAAGACTCGGATTCAGGCCCAAGAATAGGCCCAACTCGAAGCCCGATTGTTATTAGGGAGAAACCCTAATTACTTGTATAAATAGATGTTAGATGAGGGTTAGATGGATTCACTTTTCTTTGTACTCTATACGAGAAACCTAATAAAAACACCGCCGCCTCCTTTCTCTCCGTGGACGTAGATCGAAAGATCGAACCACGTAAATCTCTTGTGTCGTTTATTTCTCGCTGCATTAATTGCCCTACGAAATTATGATTCATCAATGGCGCCGTCTGTGGGAAACGTACAAATTTTGTGTTTTGGATCGATATTTTCTATGGGCAATTAATCGTCACGGGAAGAACACATAAAGCTTCGCATTGAAAATAGTTTCCGCCATCAAAAAAGCCGCCGCCACCTGTGCTATAGATCAGGGGGTGTGAGTGGGTGATTTGTTGAATCCCCACCCTCGCAAGCATCACGCTCGCACTCAACAACCCAAGGGAATTTCAGATTTCTCTACAAGAAGAAGAAGCAATCAGACTCCGATTTTGACGCCGACGCCTCCGCCGCCGCCGCCGACGCCTCCGAGTCCCATCTCGGCATTACAAAATGACTGCGACTAGATCGAGGAGAAATTGGAACAAGGTTTTTTGCAAGTCCAACTCCAACGGCGGCGGCGAGATCTGCGAGACGGAGCTCGACGTGATAATGGAGAGTGCCGACATCGACGACGACAGCACCACCGACTTCTTCGTTCATAGCAGTGTTTTAGGCTAGAACTAGCCCGAGTCAAGACAGAATCGGCCAAGCCCACATCTCGTAATTCCAATCCACGAGGGATGAACCAACACCATCCACGAACGTAGCCTCGAGCTTGAGAGCTTGACCCAGTCCTCCGGTTCGAGAGGCGCGAAAACGATGATGCTCAATTTCTGCAATAAGGGAGTTCGTAGCAGCAAAGTGAGAAAGCGCACTTGTACAAATAAGCTCGGAAATTACAGAGCTCGATCCCTCGAGATCGAAAGAGGATTCGTCGAAACCTACTCTTCCTCTCGCGAAGAACGCTTTGATCCTCCCCCGAAGAACTCTGGGATCGCCATTAGCAGAGGACGACGCCGTAAACGAGCTCTTCGCCCTCCTCCAAATCAGCCCAGTCTATGCCGAGCTCAATAACCGTCACCGCCTCGGCGACCTCCTACTCCTAGAGAGAGAGGATCTCCACCTCGGCCACTCCTCCGCCGTCACCGAGTTCCTCTCTTCCGCCGTGCCGAGCCCGAGCTCCTCCCCAAGGGTTACGGGCCGTGGTCCGATGATAAGTTTCTAACCAGCCCGCCCAACTCGTGGGCCGTATTCAGCGCTTGGTACTGCCAGGACGTGTACAAACTGCAGGTGCGAGGCGCCAGGCCTTGTGCAACTCCACAGACGCCGTCGCCGAGCTCCAGCTTAGCTCACTCCGAGCTCCACCCCGGCCCTTGCTCGCATCGCCGCCGAGCTCCACCAGGGCCCCCGAATCCTCGCAACTACGATCAAGCATGCGATTCCCCATCACCTCTGCCTAATCGATGACGATGGTGGATGGCTACGAGCACAAGAGCAAGCAGTCATCAAAGAACAAACCCACTAGGCCGTGACTGTTCTACGCGCCGCCGCACACCGGAGCATTTTATCGAACAGAAGCTCAAGTAAGTGCTGGTCGAACGTCGCCAACGAGTCCGCGCCGAACTCGCGAAGCAAGCTTCCACAAGAAAAGACACCGCCATGGCTACAACCCTCTCGTTCCTCGGACGCAGCAATGGAGGCTCGAAGATCCTCCCACCATCTAGCGACTTCGTCGTCTCCCTCATCAATATCAAGGAAAGCAACTAGAGACACCCACCTCGGCCCTTGCTCGCGGTACCGTCGAGCTCCACCCGGGTCCTCGCCCGAAGTCAATCAGCGAGCTCCACTCCGCCGTCGAGCTCCGCTCTGGCTCCTTCCGCCGTCGAGCCGTCGATGTTTTCACAGGAAATTAATACTAACATGAAGAGAAGCACACGATGAAGAGAAGCACACGAAGAAGAGAGATGGGGTTATAGACGGAGAAGATAACAAGATAAATTATTATGGAATTTGGTTTGCTGGGTGGTCACAAATTCATGTGAAATTGAAGAGAGAAGAAAAGAAGGGAAGGAGAGAAAAGGAGCACTACTGCGTAGTCCTTTTGACCGCGACCAACTCATCTCGCACTCCCCACCCTCGCACTCGAGCTCCACCACTCCGCCACCAAGCTCAAGCCCCACTCCTCCGCCACCGAGCTCAAGCTTCACTCGAGCCCGTAGCGCGGCCGAGCTTCAACTCAGCTCACTCCAACGCCGAGCTCCACTCTACCGCCGAGCTCCACTCCATACTTCCTCTGATTCAACTCCCTAATCCCTGAGCCCGCTGACGAGGTAGTACCGGTGGCCATGAATGCCGAAGTCACCATGGTTCTACTGAGAAGAGGGACAACTGGCACCACTACATCGGTTCCTTCGCCGGCGCTCTACCAATCTCCTTCTGCCGCTAGTAGCCGCCTTATCCACCTCCACGCTCCCGTCGCTCAGGTTGGTATAGCCGAGGAGCTTCATTGTGGATGGCATCAGCGTCCCGAAGTTGAACTCGGTCACCAACGTAAGCACACTGCCGGAGAAAGTGCCGAGAGAGGCAAGTACTCGCCCCCCACTACATCACGCCAGATCGTCGAAAAACAAAGCCAAAGCCAACGCACACCATTTGTTTGTAGAAATGCCAAATTAAGGAGAGCTGGGGCAGGTGGAGACGACGATGCAGACCGAGAAACTCTCGACGCCGAAGATCGCCTCCTACACCAGCTCCAATGACGCCGGAATGCGGCGGCGATGATGAGATCGTCACCGTCGTCAAATACGTTGTCCCCGTCAATCGCCACCGTGCGAGAAGCTGCCGCCGCCTCGATTTCGCTCAGTTGCGCGTACAGGACACCCTCCTCCACGTCAACGCCAACGCCGACCGATCTAACTGCCTCATGGCATCCACAAATCACTCATCGCTGAGGATTTCGAGCTCACCGCAAAGCTCTTGCCAATGGTGGATCGGCGGGTTATCGATGATGGAGCAGCTTCAACCTTCGGGATCAACATAGATGTCTATTTCGACATTTTTGAGACGTGATAAATTGCGATCTAGATCTGATCGTACATTTCGGATCCTACCCCGCAGATTCGTGAAGTAATATGAGCAATGTATCAAGGAAAGGAGGAGACTCCAGTAACACAAGCAATAGCTCTACAAAGAAGATTAATTTCAAAGATCCCAGGAAGAAAACTTTGACCTAGCCGCCACACAGCACCGCC
Source organism: Thymus quinquecostatus (assembly GCA_024222315.1). Lineage (NCBI taxonomy): Eukaryota > Viridiplantae > Streptophyta > Magnoliopsida > Lamiales > Lamiaceae > Thymus > Thymus quinquecostatus. The sequence goes on along the minus strand of CM044172.1, from coordinate 200,693 downwards.
GAAGTCAATCACTCTATGGCGGAGCCTCCTCTCCGCCGCACTCCCACTCTCTTTGCCGCCGCCCAGCATCTATCTCTGTTTGCTTAACTCTTAACTCAAAGTCAACCGAGAGGAGGGATACACCAGACACATAAATCATGGAGGTCGTGTGGAGATTCCATGATTCCTTTGAATCCCATCTCTACCATCACCTACCGCAGCAGCTCCCGTCACGGACGCGGACAAGCGGACACCCATCTCAACGCCACCGATGTTTCGACACACTCGTGGGATCTCTCCACTACCTTCCTAAAGCTGCCAAGTTCTCAAAGCCATGTGGCGCTCGAGACATTGATCACTTCAAAAGGTACTATGCATAGGAGTAGAGAGTTCATGGTTTGAGTCAGTCCATCATTGCATACTCTACTACCTATGCATACCACCTCTCATCTTCTAACACACTACTCTGACGAGGGTAATGTGATACTCTTTTTCCACACTATCCTGACGAGGAAAAGTGTGTTACCCTAGAGACACGCATCCCGGGTATGAAAATAATATAATAAACGCGTATGAGGAGCCCACTCCTACCGATACTTCTCGGCAAACATGGAGAGTGAAGCACGATTAATTTCGGCCACTTAAGGAGCCCACTCCTACCGATACTTCTCGGCAAACATGGAGACTAAAGCCCGATTCATATCGGCCACCTAAGCCCGATTTATTTTGGCCATTAAGCCCGATTCACTTCGGCCAAAAGCCCGATTAATTTCGGCCACTAAAGCCCAATTCAGTTCGGCCATTAAGCCTGATTCACTTCGGCCAAAAGCCCGATTAATTTCGGCCAAGCATATAAGCCCGAATTCACTTCGGCCAACACTTAAGCCCGATTTATCTCGGCAAAATATACAAGTCCGATACATATCGGCACAACCTAAAACCGACTAAGCCAGAATCTAATATTTTAACTGGCTAATCGACTTCATCTACATCTAGAAGCCTCGACTCAACTATGTCATCACCACCATCACATCCTCGCTTCTACGTCTTTTTGGGAGGGGATGTGATAGGATAAGGCCCAACTACTAGGCCCAACAACAAAGCTCGGCCCACGTAGTTCGGCCCACGAGAAGCGATTCATACAAACGTAGAAGACTCGGATTCAGGCCCAAGAATAGGCCCAACTCGAAGCCCGATTGTTATTAGGGAGAAGCCCTAATTACTTGTATAAATAGATGTTAGATGTGGGTTAGACGGATTCACTTTTCTTTGTACTCTATACGAGAAACCTAATAAAAACACTGCTGCCTCCTTTCTCTCCGTGGACGTAGATCGAAAGATCGAACCACGTAAATCTCTTGTGTCGTTTATTTCTCGCTGCATTAATTGCCCTACGAAATTATGATTCATCAATACTATCTACCGACTTGGGTTATTTAGGCGGCATGGCTGATATTAATCCCTATCAGGTACTACCCCTTAGAGTTTTGGTCAAAAACGCTCCGGAATGAGATCTAAATTTTATTATTCCAAATCATCCCAGTGATGTTTTGGAGCGGTATATGATGAATTTTGCATCATTCTAGCTCCTATATAGAGGCTAGATTGTACGATTACTCCAGAAAATGAGAAACCGCTTAATGTGACCAATTCAGATTCTATTTTCACCCAGTAAACACCGTCAAATAAAAAATTTTGCAAGCCAATATCGTAGCCTTCCGAATGAGCTTTCAAGGGGTTTCAAAATCGGATCATTCGGATCTAAAACGAGTTAGTTATGGCCAAAACGGTGAGGGCACAACGAAATCTGGGTCGAAAGGGGAGGGCAGCAGGCAAAAAGGCCCATATCTCATTCGTTATCGTCCGAATCCATTTCATTCTTTCACCATGTGCAATTTTATTCCAAGAGCTATAATTATGGGCCCCCGGAGGTGCAAAATTTGACGATCCTCGGCGGGCCGAAAAAATGAGATTTTGCCCTAGTGGTACCCCGAGTTTTGGTCAAAAACGCTCCAGAATGAGATCTAAATTTTATTGTTCCAAATCATCCCAGTGATGTTTTGGAGCGGTATATGATGAATTTTGCATCATTCTAGCTCCTATATAGAGGCTAGATTGTACGATTACTCCGAAAAATGAGAAACCGCTTAAGGTGCCCAATTCAGATTCTATTTTCACCAGGTAAACACCATCAAATACCGAATTTAGCAAGTCCACATCATAGCCTTCTGAATGAGCTTTCTAGGGGTTTCAAAATTGGGTCATTCGGATCTAAAATGAGTTAGTTATGGCCAAAACGGTGAGGGCACGACGGAATCTGGGTCGAACTGGGAGGGCAGCAGGCAAAAAGACCCATATCTCATTCGTTATTGTCCAGATCCATTTAATTCTTTCACTTCATACAATTTTATTCCAAGAGCTATAATTAATGGCCCCCGGAGGTGCAAAATCCGACGATCCCAGGCGGGCCAAAAAATTGAGATTTCGCCCTAGTGGTACCCCTTAGAGTTTTGGTCAAAAACTCACCGAAATGAGATCTAAATTTTATTATTCCAAATCATCCCAGTGATGTTTTGGAGCGGTATATGATTAATTTTGCATCCTTCTAGCTCCTATATAGAGGCTAGATTGTACGATTACTCCGGAAAATGAGAAACCGCTAAAGGTGCCCAATTCGGATTCTATTTTAACCTAGTAAACACGGTCAAATACCAAATTTCGCAAGTCCATATCATAGCCCTTTGAATGAGCTTTCTAGGGGTTTCAAAATCGGGTCATTCAGATCTAAAACGAGTTAGTTATGGCCAAAACGGTGAGGGCACGACGGAATCCAGGTCGAACGGGGAGGGTACCAGGCAAAAAGGCCCATATCTCATTCGTTATCGTCCGGATCCATTTCATTCTTTCACCATGTGCAATTTTATTCCAAGAGCTATAATTATGGGCCCCCGGAGGTGCAAGATCCGACGATCCCCGACGGGCCGAAAAAATGAGATTTCGCCCTAGTGGTACCCCTTAGAGTTTTGGTCAAAAACGCTCCGGAATGAGATCTAAGTTTTATTGTTCCAAATCATCCCAGTGATGTTTTGGAGCGGTATATGATGAATTTTGCATCATTCTAGCTCCTATATAGAGGCTAGATTGTACGATTACTCCGAAAAATGAGAAACCGCTTAAGGTGCCAAATTCGGATTCTATTTTCACCCAGTAAACACCGTCAAATACCAAATTTCGTAAGTCAATATCGTAGCCTTCCGAATGAACTTTCTAGGGGTTTCAAAAGCGGGTAATTCGGATCTAAAACGAGTTAGTTATGGCCAAAACGGTGAGGGCACGACGGAATCTGGGTCGAACGGGGAGGGCAGCAGGAAAAAGGCCCATATCTCATTCGTTATTGTCCGGATCCATTTAATTCTTTCACGTCATGCAATTTTATTCCAAGAGCTATAATTATGGGCCCCCAGAGGTGCAAAATCCAACGCTCCCCGGCGGGCCGAAAAAATGAGATTTCGCCCTAGTGGATACCCCTTAGAGTTTTGGTAAAAAACGCTCCGGAATGAGATCTAAATTTTATTATTCCAAATCATCCTAGTGATGTTTTGGAGTGGTATATGATGAATTTTGCATCATTCTAGCTCCTATATAGAGGCTAGATTGTACGATTACTCCGGAAAATGAGAAACCGCTTAAGGTGCCCAATTCGGATTCTAATTTCACCTAGTAAACACCGTCAAATACCAAATTTCGCAAGTCCATTTCGTAGCCTTTCGAATGAGCTTTCTAGGGATTTCAAAATTGGGTCATTCGGATCTAAAACGAGTTAGTTATGGCCAAAACGGTGAGGGCACGACGGAATCCAGGTCGAACGGGGAGGGTAGCAGGCAAAAAGGCCCATATCTCATTCGTTATCGTCCGGATCCATTTCATTCTTTCACCATGTGCAATTTTATTCCAAGATCTATAATTATGGGCCTCCGTAGGTGCAAAATCAGACGATCCCCAGCGGGCCGAAAAAATGAGATTTTGCCCTAGTGGTACCCTTAGAGTTTTGGTCAAAACGCTCCGGAATGATATCTAAATTTTATTATTCCAAATCATCCCAGTGATGTTTTGGAGCGGTATATGATGAATTTTGCATCATTCTAGCTCCTATATAGAGGCTAGATTGTACGATTACTCTGGAAAAAGAGAAATCGCTTAAGGTGCCAAATTCGGATTCTATTTTCACCCAGTAAACACTGTCAAATACCAAATTTCGCAAGTCAATATCGTAACCTTCCGAATGAAATTTCTAGAGGTTTCAAAATCGGGTCATTCGGATCTAAAACGAGTTAGTTATGGCCAAAACGGTGAGGGCACGACGGAATCTGGGTCGAACGGTGAGGGCAGCAGGCAAAAAGGCCCATATCTCATTCGTTATCGTCCGGATCCATTTAATTCTTTCACGTCATGCAATTCTATTCCAAGCGCTATAATTATGGACCCCCGGGGGTGCAAAATCCGACACTCCGCGGCTGGCCGAAAAAATGAGATTTCGCCCTAGTGGTACCCCCTTAGTGTTTTGGTCAATTCGCTCCGGAATGAGATCTAATTTTTTTCATTCCAAATCATCCCAATGATATTTGGAGTGGTATATGATGAATTTTGCATCATTCTAGCTCCTATATAGAGGCAAGATTGTACGATTAATGCGGAAAATAAGAAACCGCTTAAGGTGCCCAATTCGAATTCTATTTTCACCCAGTAAATTCCGTCAAATACCAAATTTTGCAAGTCCATATCGTTGCCTTCCGATTGAGCTTTCTAGGGGATTCTAAATCGGGTCATTCGGATCTAAAACGAGTTAGTTATGGCCAATACGGTGAGGGCACAATGGAATCTGGGTCGAACGGGGAGTGTTTCACCAAAAAGTGTTCGCAATAGACGAAATCTATCGTAGCACTAGCAAGTAAAACCTAAGTATCGAATCTCAAGGAAAACTTAACAGGGCAATTAATCATGTAGCAAAACCTAATCTAGCCTAAAACTAAGAAAGCAATTAAAAGATATTTTTGGGTTTTGGTTTTAAAATCCTAGGCAATAAAATAAATCAAAGCAATAAATTAAAGCAAGTAAATAGACTAATCTAGAAAGCAAGAAGTAAATTGAACTAAATAAACTTAGAAAATTAAACTAGAAGAAAGCGATAAATCTACCTAGGCAAGAATCGAAAAGAAAGCAATAAAAGAATCAACGAAGAAAACGAAATCAAAGAAAGAAGCATAAACTACTCTAGACATGATGAATGAAATCTGGAAATTAAAAAGGGAAATAAATCTAACTATGAAAACTTTGAAAAACGAGAGATTTGAAAGCAAGAAAAACGAATCTAAACTAGAACTTGAAAATCGAACTAAGAACGAAATTAAACTAAGCAAATTAAACGAAGCAATTAAGAAATTAAATCTAAAGCTAAAGCAAAGCAATTAAAGCAAATAAACGAAAGCAATAAAAGAACTTACGCGAATTAAACGAAGACGAAGAACTTGAATAAAATAAAGAAGTCTTGAATTAAACAAACTACGAATCCGGATCCGAACAATAGAAAGCTAATAAAAGTGTTTAAGTGCTGGAAACTAAAGCTAAAATATGCTAAAAGATGATAAAAGATGTTACAAAATTCGTCCAAGGCACTAGTATATATATTAGGAAGAAAACCTAATTAAATAAGGAAACACAACTGGACGCCGACTTTTGGCCAATCGGCCAGATGCTGAAGGAATTCTGGCCGGTCGGCCAGATCAGGAACTGCATAAGCTCTTCGCATATGTTTGGCCGATCGTCCAGATTGTGAAGGAATTCTGGCCGATCGGCCAGATCAGGGACTGCTGAGCCCTTTCACAGGCATTTGGCCGATCGTCCAGATTCCTAAGGAAATCTGGCCAATCGGCCAGATCAGGTTCTGGTCTCTCACGGCTTTTCCTTCTCTTCGTGCACTTTTCGTCCCGTTTTCTTCCAATTTCTCACCTTTTGCTCCTACGATAACCAACCCTCCAAACAACCAATCATAGCCAAAAGACACTCTAAAAGACACAAAAACACAATGAAAACGAACACAAAAACACAATGAAAACGAACACAAAAACACAATGAAAAACCTAACAACTAAACACCAATCAAAATCCCCCACACTTAGACCTTTGCTTGTCCTCAAGCAAAACAAAATAAACAATTGACTCAAGTATTGTGAACTATATAGGCCTCAAAACTTTTCAAAAACAAACTCCCATGATCATGATCAAAACTATGCACATCACCTTAGCATCAATCAACACAATCTACTCAACTAATTCAAAGTATGCTAATCCATCAAAGAACACTCTCCAACATGTGAAATTTTGTATATGAAAGTGAACACTCAACTCTCTCAAAGAAAAGATGTAATATAATGCACATCAAGAGGGTTCACTCAACATCAATGCAATGCAACATGTTTACCATAGGCTTGCCTTCAATCTCAACATCTCCACCTAATGTAATACTTAAAAAACTAGGATCAAAAAGGTCTTTATATAAGCTTGTAATGTAGTGACATTGGTTAAGGTAGGGAATATATAGGCTAAGTGACTCAAAATGCTCTAAATCATCAACCTCTTTTTCAACTCCAACCAAAGTATGGATTTTTATCTCCATCTTCTACCCTCCAACACACCAAATACAAACTCAAAGATGCTAAAATATCAACTATACAAATCAAAGCTAACTATCCCCTTATGCTTATTTTTTCTCTTTTTCTTTTCTTTTCTTTTTTCCTAGAGCTCAACTAATAAATGTTCTTTCTAATGTTGAACAAAGGCTCTATTTTTTTTTCTCATCTCATCTCGTTTTTTTTTTCTCTTTTTTTTTTCAAGCTCATAGGGATAGCTAACTACACTTAAACAAGCATCTAAAATTTCTTCTCTTTCTCTCCTTCTACACCACAACAAATATTTTCCAATTATCTCCTTCCATATCACCAACTACAACTAAGGATACCCATAATCATCCAAACCTCCTATCATCCGGTTTCACAAAGAACGGCTAATAAAGGCTCAAAAGGGGTAAACAAAGGTTTATGAACAAGGTTAGTGTATAGGGATCATGTGGCTAAAGAAAGATGGCCTAAGATCATCTCCTAGTTCGTAAATATACTAAGGTCTTGATGGCGAAACAAGGCAAGTTCTAGAAACAACGAAGCATGCATGATCACTCAATCAAAGAATAGGCATAAATATGCACAAATAGCTCAAATCTCACGGGTTCAAACTAACTAGTTCCCGACATCATAGCATACTTCAAATTCAATGAATAAAATGCGTCGCTTCGCCAAGGTTCCATGCATAATAAAGATCATGAATTTTTTCCAAAAATCAACAAAAATTTTCTATCATCGGCCAAATCCACAATACTATCATCACATGTTCATTAGACTCAAATAACTCCTATGACTCAACAAAATTAAAAACTACATGCCAAAAGTTCAAAGACCCCCCCCCCCCCCCCCCCCCCCCCACACACACACACACTTAAAATCAAGCAATGTCCCCATTGCGAGAAAATAAAAAGGAAAGGGATAGAGAGAACTTATCGCAATACGACGAACACAAATACCCAAAATCTCGAGAGACTCCAAGTATCACCTACAAAACAAACACAAAACACAAATACCAAAGCGTAAAATCGAACAAATAAAAGAGAAAACAATAAAAGACTCAAACAAAAATAAAAGACACAAACATGGCTAAGATTAGTTGAAAGGACCTCCAAACCGTGGGTCATTCCATCGGGGATCGTGCGGAGACCAATAGCGAGGATCATTCGGGTTCGGTGGAGCGGAGGTGGAGCCAATGGAGAAGTCGGTGTACCGCATCAAGTGGCCCTCAATGTTCGACACCCTCCTATCCAAGCCCGTCACTTGGGTCGACAAAGAATCGAACCGATCAAACACACCTTGTTAAAAGTGTGTAAAATCAGCTCTAAAATCAGCCCAATAGGACGGGACTTCGGCCTCCATATTCTGACGAGCCCGGACTCGATCTCTCCTAGTGTAGTAGTGAACTATTCGCTCATTATCGTCCGGGACATGCTGCTGCTCCTCCTCGTCTTCGTCCCCTTCATCCTCATCCTCGTCTCCTTCTTCTTCCTCTACTTGCTGCTCGGCTTCTTCCTCCTCGCCCCCGTCTTGTCCGGCTCTTCGAATACGACGCGGATCAGCATAATATGCACGAACGGAGGCTCGGTCCTCGACTCGAGTAAACTCGGTCGGACTCCTCATCAAGTGGGCATTGATCAGCTCGGTGGACGTCATCTCCACACTCTGCACCAACCCTTCGGCATCTGAGATATCCACTCCAAAATGACGAGCTAGAGCCGTCGCGACATATCCAAGTGTGGGGTGGGCGCCTCTCTTTGACTGCACGTTCGAGAGCTGCGTCCAAATGAATGGGGCCAAGCACACCTTCCGATTGAACCTAGCACACCACAACAGATAAACCTCCATGCCCGTTACCTTACTGGCCTCCTTTTTATCGGAGACCATGTTAGATATAAAGCGATGGAGTATGATCAAAGCATCATCGCGTAAAAAGGCACTAGACACACCCGAAGTTTTGAAATTATTAACACCCGACAATTCCATCCAAGCCTCATTAACATTAAAATCCGCAGGCACACAATCAGAGATAGAAGGATGAGCACGAAAACCAAATACCGTTTTCATCGTTTCTTTAGAAATTTCCCACAAGACACCACGAAAAGTGCATTCCATCACAACCTCATTATCACGTCTAGATAATTGAAAACTACTACACATCTCTACACACAAACTATCATGCGCCTCCCATTGTCTAGACATACATTGCATCAATCCTAAACGAAGGGCATATTCGCGAATAGTTGGAAAAATAGACAAACGCCTCAAAAAATCCATATTGTAATGCCTAGGAGGACGTATATCAAGACCTTTCAAACGGAGGTAGAGATTTGTAGTAGCGTACCTATCGGTTTCAAAAGGAACCCATTGGCGACGCCCGTACTCTTGCTCATTGTCACCCGGTGAGTGGCGATCGAGACTCACAACAAAGGGAGTACGATTCATGGTGATGGTGTGAGGTAGTTGACGAAGAATAGACCGCGAAACGGAGCACGAACGTCGAAGATGAAAAACGGGCAGCTGGCAATCTGGCCGGTCGGCCAAATTCTTCCTGAATTCTGGCCGGTCGGCCAACTGAGCTTCTGGCCGAGCGCGGAAAACGTGGCCGAGCGCGGTGACGCGGCGGCGACTGGAACGACGGCGAGGAAGGCTGCTACGGCGGCGATTTAGCCGGTGGCTGACGACGGGCGGTGCTGAACGGCGGCGGCGGTGCTGAACGGCTGTGGCGGTGCTGAACGGTGGTGAGTGGTGAACGGCGGCGAGTGGTGTGGTGGCTGGTGGCGGCGATAGCTAACGGCGAAGGTGAGTGGTTCACGGCGGCAAGTGGTGAACGGCGGCGTGCTGGTTCTTGTGTGCTGTGGGAGAAAATTGAATGGAGATAGGAGAAGAGAGGTAAGGGAAAAAAAAAAAAAAAAAATAGGTCAAATAACAATTAATGGGCCACAATTCTATGGTTGACTCGGCAAGGAGAAGGGCCCACAATTCTGGCCGATCGTCCGGATTTCCAAAGGAATCTGGCCGATCGGCCAAATGAGATATTGGTGGTGCCTTGGTTACAACGATCTGGCCGATCGTCCAGAATTCCTAAGGAATCTGGCCGATCGGCCAAATGAGAGTCTGAGTGTGTAACGCCAATTCCTGCAAAAACATTCGAACTAACACGAAAAATCAAATATTAACAAGAAAGACAATGAAAAATACAAAATCATTTTTTTTTTTTTTTTTTATATATATATATATACGTGGGTTGCCTCCCACCAAGCGCTCGTTTATCGTCATTAGCTTGACGTACCAATACTCAAGAGGAGAGTGGGGGGTCGGAGATGAGAATCGTCTCCACCGTGTGAGGAAGTGTCGTCCCTTCGATGTACGGCTTCAATCGTTGCCCGTTGACCGAGAAGATGTATCCCGAATCCTCGTTCTTAATCTCTACCGCACCATGAGGAAAGACTTGTACCACCGTGTATGGACCTCCCCACCTAGAGTTAAGCTTACCCGGAAATAATCGAAGACGAGAGTGAAAGAGAAGTACCTTCATTCCGGGTTTGAATTCCTTGTAGGCTATGCGTCTATCATGTAGACGTTTTACCTTGTCCTTGTAGATCTTGGCATTGTCGTAGGCTTCGTTCCTTAGCTCGTCGAGCTCCTCCATTTGTAAAATCCTCCGATCATGAGCATCGTCGAGGTTGAAGTTGATGCGCTTGAGGGCCCAATACGCCTTGAACTCTATCTCAACGGGCAAATGACACGACTTACCGTAGACGAGCCTATAGGGACTCATCCCAAGCACGCCTTTGTAAGCCGTGCGATATGCCCAAAGAGCATCGTTCAATTTGTCAGCCCAATCCTTCCTTGATGGTTTCACCGTCTTCTCGAGGATCCCTTTGATTTGTCGATTGCTCGTCTCCGCTTGTCCCGAAGTTTGTGGATGGTAAGGAGTCGCCACCTTGTGAGTGATGGCGTTCTTCTTCATGAGCTTGGCGAACAATTTGTTGCAAAAATGCTTTCCCCCATCACTAATGATCACACGAGGGAAACCAAACCTACACAAAATATTTTCCTGCACAAACTTCAAGACAACGTGAGAGTCACATGTCTTCGTGGGTATGGCTTCTACCCACTTAGACACGTAATCATCGGCAAGCAAAATATACTCGAATCCATGAGACTTGGGAAAAGGACCCATAAAATCAATTCCCCATACATCAAATACCTCGACCACCAAGATAGGATTCAAGGGCATCTCATTGCGTCGACTAATCGAGCCAACACGTTGACAACGATCACAAGAAAGGTAGAAGGCTTGGGCATCCTTAAAGAGAGTGGGCCAATAAAGCCCACTTTGAAGTACCTTATGTGCAGTCTTTTGCCCACCAAAATGGCCTCCACTCGGTTCCTCGTGACAATGTCGCAACACCTCGGTTTGCTCGTGGTCGGGAACGCACCTTCGAATCACCTCGTCCTTCCCAAGCTTGAATAAGTGAGGGTCCTCCCAATAGTATTGCCTACACAAATGAAGAAACCTTTTCTCTTCTTGAGCGTTAAGGACGGGTTTAGTGTCCTTATCGGCCAAGTAATTAGCAATATCGGCAAACCAAGGAGTAGCATTCACTTCATTAACATTCTCAAAGGGAAAGGAATCACATATATCATCAAGAGAAGCATAAGGGGGAGGTGAATCGAGACGAGAGAGATGGTCGGCCACAAGATTGTCACTACCTTTCCTATCACGAATTTCAATATCAAATTCTTGCAATAATAAGACCCGTCTAATTAACCTAGGTTTTGCTTGGGTTTTAGTCAAAAGATGTTTAAGAGCACCATGATCACTATAAATAATCACCTTAGACCCTATGATGTAAGATCTAAATTTATCTAAGGCAAAAACAACAGCAAGCATCTCTTGTTCAGTGGTGGTGTAATTCACTTGAGCAGGATTAAGCGTTAAACTAGCATAGTAAATCACACGTAGCATCTTATCGACTCTTTGACCCAAAACAGCCCCTACGGCATTATTAGAAGCATCACACATAATCTCAAAAGGCAATGACCAATCGGGACCAACTACAACGGGAGCAGAGATGAGTTTTTCTTTTAAAGTGAGAAAAGCATGCATACAAGAATCATCAAAGTGGAAAGGCACATCTTGAGCAAGCAATCGACAAAGAGGTTGGCTAATTTTAGAAAAATCCTTAATAAATCGTCTATAAAAGCCCGCATGACCAAGGAAACTCCTAATACCTTTGACATCACTAGGTGGTGGCAATTTTTCAATCACCTCCACTTTCGCTTTGTCGACCTCTATGCCCTTACTCGAGACTACATGGCCTAGAACAATTCCACTTCTAACCATAAAATGACTCTTTTCCCAACTCAAAGTAAGACCACTCTCAATGCATCTCTTAAGGACTCTCTCTATTTTCATCAAGCAATCATGGAAAGATGACCCAAAAACAGAAAAATCACCCATAAAGATATCTACAAAATCACCGATAAATTCTGAAAAAATAGACATCATGCATCTTTGGAACGTACCCGGTGCATTGCAGAGACCAAATGACATCCTCCTATAAGCGTAGGTCCCAAAAGGGCTTGTGAAGGCCGTCTTTGCTTGATCCTCCGGAGCTATCGCAATTTGGTAGTAACCTGACAAGCCATCTAGAAAACAATAAAATTCTTGCCCGGCTAACTTATCAAGCATTTGATCAATAAAAGGGAGAGGAAAGTGGTCCTTTTTGGTGGAAGCATTAAGCTTCCGATAATCGATGCACATCCTCCAACCGGTAACCGGGCGCGAGGCGACCAACTCATCCTTCTCGTTCTTTGACACCGTAATTCCTCCCTTCTTTGGAACGACGTGCACCGGGCTAACCCACTCACTATCGGCGATGGCATAGATAATCCCCTCCGCCAATAGCTTGTAGATCTCCTTGCGCACGACCTCCATGAGCATTGGGTTGAGCCTCCTTTGTCCATCTCGTTTGGGGCGAGCGCCTTCTTCGAGATTGATGCGATGCATGCACGTGGCCGGGCTAATTCCTCGGATATCCGCCAAGCTCCATCCAAAAGCGAGCTTGTTCTCCTTGAGTATGCCCACCAAACCTCCTTCCTCTGCAAGAGACAAAGAAGAAGTGATGATTACGGGTTTTTGATTGCCTCCCTCTAAAAATATATACTTTAAATGCGAGGGAAGCTCTTTCAACTCCAACGGCTCCGGAATCTTCGAGCCGGGCTCGGGGTCTTGAGGGGCAAACGGTAGTTTGATCCCGATGTCTCTCTCCATTTGTTCCCATTCCTTTTGATCTCCGGATCCCCAACACACTTCCTCGGTGTCAAAATCCTGCACAAAAGAGCACTCGGCCAAGGCATCAACCTTATCGATGAAAGAACAATTATCAATCAAATTAACCGATGACATAGGCCGACTCTTATGCACAGAAAACGAAACATCCTCTCCTAAAACAGACATCTTAATAACACCACTCTTCACATCAATCAAAGTGTTAGTAGTAGCCATGAAAGGACGACCTAGCAAAAGTGTGTGCTCAATACCATTCTCTTGCACCTCACCTATCTCTAAAACCACGAAATCAACGGGAACTATCAAACCCCCTACGCGAACAAGAATATCCTCAATAATACCTCTAGGGTACCTAATAGACCTATCCGCCAATTGAAGGCTCATGCGAGTGGGTTTAAGCTCTTCTAACTCTAATTGCTTAAAGATAGAATAAGGCATAAGATTAATACCGGCACCTAAATCTAGCATACCACATGCTTCCTTACCATTACTGTAATAACCCGTATTTTTAAATACTAGAAAATAGAAAATAAATAGTTTCCTTTAATATAATAAGCTTTTCATAATTTATATAGTAAAATGATTAAAGAATTTAAAATTTAAAAAGCTTAGATATTATTAGTTATGTAAATTTCTTAACGAAAGAATTTTAGAATATTTAATTTAATTAAAATTAGTTAACTAAAAATATGATTTCTAACTTAATAAAATTCCAAAAATGTAATGTTAATATATTTAAACTAGTTTTGACATTAAAAGAATTATGAAAGAAGCTAGGTATTTTTCGGATAAACGGTTAAGAAAACCCGAGTCGCCGTTTGTCTATTTTCGATCTTTTCGTTTCTTTAAAAATCTTCGAGCTATCAAATTTCTTCCGAAAATTCTTTAACCTATATCGTTGTGTTCGATATTTTTGTGGATTCCGTAAACCTTTGAAATCTTAAATTGGAATTCGTTGCCGGAAAAATATCTTTTCGTCGGGAAACGAGACGTTCGATCGGAGACGGGATGGCCCCTATAAATAGAGGCCACCACCGCCTCACTTGATCATATCCAACCCATTTCCTTCATCATAAGGAAACCAATCCACCAACTCATCTCTCTCTCTCTAACCGACCCTCTCTCCCTCACCTCCCGTCGGCAGCCCCTCCATCGCCGATCACCACCACCTCCAGCCCCTCCATCACTTCCGATCATCATCATCATCTCCATCAATCAGCCCCTTTCCATCTCCACCACCTCCACCGATCATCACCTTCACCATCACCTTCGTCCTTCCTCTCCGAGAAGCCGCAAGGAGCAGCAGCTTCATCTCTCCCGATCATCCGCCACCGCCGTTGCCACCATCTTCTCCGAATCAGCTGCAGCAGCCGCTGCCTTCATCTTCTTCAGCTTCATCTTCCGTCATCATCTTCTTCTTCAAGCCGAGGCAGCCAAGAACAGCCCCGATCATCCTTCGTGCGTATCTTTCTCTCCGATCATCGGAAAGGTATGTCGTTCGTTTCTATGAACTCGTAGGGAGATTTCGATTCTAAGGATAGTGGCTGATCGTCGCCACGAACTCCCGAGATAGGACATGCATCGCCTTCATCATTTGCATCTTCTCTTCTTCTCCGTCGCCGTGCAGCCGCCCTTTCTTTGGTGGTTGCCGGTGTTCCTTTTTGCATCCATATTACCGAATTAAAGTTGTTCGTAACCTAATAATTAACCTCTTAATCGGAACGAACTTGTGAAAATGAATTGTTGTTGGTATACCTTTCTTGTTCATGGATAATGTTTCCCTGCATGTCGAGACTCTGTCCAAATGTTTTGAAAATATTAATATAGTTTCGAAATGAGATTATCTAGCATCCTATAAATTTTGGTAACAATCGGAGTCACCGTTAATTTTCTAAAAATGAAACTGTGTTCATTTCGATTCGAAGGACCCTTACCCTTTTTGCATGTCTAATATTTTTGCACCAAAATATTCCTAATGATTAGTTGAACAACTTTTGTGTTGAAGTCTAAGCCATGCAAACGACGAAAACATAAGAAAATAATTATAGAAGGTTGATAAGAGTTTATATAGTTATAAGGAATATATTAATATTTAAAAGAAAGTTATGTAAGTTCTAAGAATAAAACTACGAACGTAACTTAACTTCAGGAAATATTTGTAGGAAGAATCTCCGAAGAAGCTGACTAAGTCGAACCAAAGAATCAAGTAACTGGTAAAGGTGGGGATATATTTATTCGAACTTGTTAAAATCCTTGGGGATTCTTATTTCTTGATAACTCTTGAGCTAGTAAGCTCTATATTCTTCAAGTGCAGGCTTTGTTTCAGGATTAAATTGTGAATCACATGTTTCCCAGGTTTAATGCTCTAATCTTTTACGATATCGGGTTGACATCGTTAGGTCTAACACACCAACGAGCAACTGGTGTACACCGGGATCGGGAGTGGGGTTTACCATGGAAATCTCGATCCCTAGCCGATAGACTTGCATATAACTTATTTATGCAGTCTAGCATAGCTGATGGGTTTATATACACTTTATGTATGTCACCCTGCAAATGTTCTTATAATCCGACAGGTGGTTTAACCGGGATTCGATTACGAGTAACCTCGGGAATACCTAAATGGACGTCTAAATGGTTTGGTCATATGGGATCAAGACTTATTCTTTCTCTTCTCTCTTTTAAAATCCTGAAAGCCCTGCTTTTGTTTTCCTTTGATTGGCAATGATTCCCACTGAGTGCTAGTTGTACTCAGCCCTGTGAAACTTTCTTTGTTTTGCAGATTGGGAGCCAGAGGCATAGTGACGGGGCGAGAAGAGAGAAAAAGGAAAGGAGGAATAAACAAGAGACGAGGATAATAAAACTTAAACCGTTAGACTCTTTCCCGTTTCTTCAACTTTTATTTGGTTATAAACAATTTACGTATGCTTTGGATCGTTAAACAATTTCCCTTTTTGTTATTTAGATAACCGAATTATCATACTTAATAATTGAATTGGGAGTTATGGTTTAGTTAACTTAGAAAGTTAATATTCGTTTAAAGTTTATTTCGTTATTCATTTGTTAGTTTAAAACATGACGTTTTAAAAATATGAATTCATATAACGAAAACTTAAACGAATTTATAAAAACTATAACGGTTGATAAATGAATGTTTACTTATTCGCTTCCGCTATTTAAACGCAACTTTGATGTAACTATATATTCTGGACCCAACTGTAGTGCGGTCTGGTCCGCCACGGTTGTTATGCTTTCGATATGTATTTTGGATCCTACTGTAGAGCGGTCTGGTCCGCCTCGGTAGTTATTTTTATTAAATATCTTGGATCCGATGATGGCGCGGTCTGGTCCGACCTCATCGTTATGGTTTATGTACCTGGTTAGCTGATGTATAGTCTTTGGTATTTACTACGACTTGATCCTGGTTTAAGGGGAGATGTTGCCCAAATTTTCGGGCTAAACTAAATGAATTTTAATTAAAATTAATTAAAATAAATTGAATTATGATTCTCCCTTTTTATTTTACCCTTCGTTGCATCCCGATTTAATTGGTCATAATTAAAATTGATTATTTTTAGAGTTAGGAAAATCGGGGTGTGACAATTACCTAAAGAGATAGTGATAACGAAACAACCTGGATCTAGTTGCTTAGGTGGAAGAGGGTGTTGCATAATTGATGTCGCCACCTCCGACACCGCAATCGTCTCCATCTCGTCGAACGGCTTCTTCCTCGATGTCAACTCCTTCACGAACCTCACGAACGGCGGCACGTTGCGAATAACATCAAGGAGAGGCAAGTTCACGTCCACCTTTGAAAGAAGCTTGTAAAGATCGGCGAATTGTTGATCATGCTTCTTGTTCTTCACACGACTTGGATAAGGAATGGGAGGAACATAAGGATTGGAAGTCTTGTGTAGAGGTGGGGCTTCCTTCTCAGGCTCCTCGGACTCCGTTTGCTGCTCGCCAGGTTTGGCCGATCGGCCAGAGTCGGGGTGACTTGGCCGATCGTCCAGATTGTCTGCTGGGTGCTCGTGCGAATTTGGAGTTTTGGCCAAGCGGCCAGATTAGCTGCTGGGTGCTCGCGCGAAACTGGGGATTTGGCCGAGCGGCCAGATTCTGGCCGACCGGCCAGATCAGCTGCTGGACGAACGTGTTGATGAGGAGGTGTTGTTGGCCTTTTCGGTCCATGCCAACGGGGCTCGGGCCCCATCTATCTCCCATGCGTCCTTGAGGTGGCATTGTCACTCCATTATCCACGTACCTCCCACTCCGCAACACCGACACAGCTTGGGCTTGATGCGGTGGAAAGGGAGGAACATATGGGGGATATTACACCTCATTACCTTGTTGTGGTTGAATCCCTTGGCTCGGAATCCGCCCCGGTTGTTGCATCAAGTGCATGGATCCAGAAATTTGGCCAATGGCCGTCTCGAGCCGCTTAATGTTTGCATCAAGTGCATGGAAACGATCCTCATCGACGGGAGGCTTTTGTGGAGGTCCTTGAGGACGAGAATTTGGGTATGGTGGTGGTGGTGTAGGAGTAGATTGAGGGGGGTAATATGGAGGTGGTGGATAATATGGATTTGGAGGGTATTGAGGAGGTGGATAATATGGTGGAGGTTGAGAGTAGTAGGGATTTGGTGGAGGAGGATAGGGGTTATTATATGGTGGAGGACGCCTATTTGGATAGGTAGGGGGGTTACCTTGCCCTTGTGTCGGCCTCGGATTTTGGTAGCGTCCATTGTATCCCCCTTGGTATCCTTGAGGTGGTACTTGAGGTGGGTATCCTTGAGCGTCGTAGACCTCGGCTCCTCCTTCGTATGGAAACTCCCCCATGTTGTGGCACACCTCCTTGATGTGTCCAAGCTCTCCACAAATCTCGCATTAGTCGGGCTTCCTCTCTTCCTCCTTCGGGGCCGGTGCACTTTGCTTAACCTTCAAGTTCTCGAGATCCCTATACATGTCGGCAATTTGCTTCTTCAAGTCGGGGCTCATCGAAACTGCACTCGCCTCCACTTTCCTTGGCCTAGCTGATTTTTGTTGAGAACTCGCAGCGAGTGTCTCGAATATATCCTTCAACTCTTCAGCTGTCTTGACCGCTATGTTGCCTCCGGCCGAACTATCCACCATGAACTGACAAGTCTGATTGAGGGCGTCGTAGAAATATTGCCAAAGCAACTCCGGTGCCATTTGATGATGAGGGCATTGTTGAAGTAGCTCTTGGAACCTCTCCCATGCTTCGTGAAACGGCTCATCGTTGTCTTGGGAGAAATTCATAATCTTTGACCGCACCTCTTGAGTCTTGCGGTTCGGGTAGTACTTGAGCATGAACTTCTCGCACACCGCATTCCATGTGGCGAGAGAGTTGGCTGGGAGCGCCAAATACCATGACTTTGCTCGATCCTTGAGGGTGTACTGGAAGCACTTCATCTTCAAGTTATCCTCCGTGAGTCCCGAGAGTGGAAAAGTTTGCACCACCGTGCAAAACTCTCGGATGAATGTCAAAGCGTCCTCGTTGGCCAGCCCATGGTAGGATGGAAACAACGCCATGTGGTGAGGAAGCTCATGATTCCTGACCGCTTCCGTCAGGACAATCGCCGAAGTGGTGGCCGTGAATGTGGGGCGAGGAAAATCGCCCATGACTCTAGCTGCCATGGCTTCGGGCTCTGCAAACAACAAGACTAAACCAAAGTCTTGAGAATCGATCTCCTCCTTCTCCTTCGCAGCTAAAATCGCTTTCCTTTGATGGATGTTGTCGAAGTAGGGGGCTAAACTCCTTTGAAGACTTCGGCGACCATGCATAAACAACACTCAACAAAAGGGTTAAACGCACCGAGTGGGAGAAATAAGAAAATCGAAGAAACACAAATAAAAATAATACAAATAAAAATACTACACAATAAATCGCCTAAAGTTTTCCCCGGCAACGGCGCCAAAGTTTGTTTCACCAAAAAGTGTTCGCAATAGACGAAATCTATCGTAGCACTAGCAAGTAAAACCTAAGTATCGAATCTCAAGGAAAACTTAACAGGGCAATTAATCATGTAGCAAAACCTAATCTAGCCTAAAACTAAGAAAGCAATTAAAAGATATTTTTGGGTTTTGGTTTTAAAATCCTAGGCAATAAAATAAATCAAAGCAATAAATTAAAGCAGGTAAATAGACTAATCTAGAAAGCAAGAAGTAAATTGAACTAAATAAACTTAGAAAATTAAACTAGAAGAAAGCGATAAATCTACCTAGGCAAGAATCGAAAAGAAAGCAATAAAAGAAGCAACGAAGAAAACGAAAGCAAAGAAAGAAGCATAAACTACTCTAGACATGATGAATGAAATCTGGAAATTAAAAAGGGAAATAAATCTAACTATGAAAACTTTGAAAAACGAGAGATTTGAAAGCAAGAAAAACGAATCTAAACTAGAACTTGAAAATCGAACTAAGAACGAAAGTAAACTAGGCAAATTAAACGAAGCAATTAAGAAATTAAATCTAAAGCTAAAGCAAAGCAATTAAAGCAAATAAACGAAAGTAATAAAAGAACTTACGCGAATTAAACGAAGACGAAGAACTTGAATAAAATAAAGAAGTCTTGAATTAAACAAACTACGAATCCGGATCCGAACAATAGAAATCTAATAAAAGTGTTTAAGTGCTGGAAACTAAAGCTAAAATATGCTAAAAGATGATAAAAGATGTTACAAAATTCGTCCAAGGCACTAGTATATATATTAGGAAGAAAACCTAATTAAATAAGGAAACACAGCTGGACGCCGACTTTTGGCCGATCGGCCAGATGCTGAAGGAATTCTGGCCGGTCGGCCAGATCAGGAACTGCATAAGCTCTTCGCATATGTTTGGCCGATCGTCCAGATTGTGAAGGAATTCTGGCCGATCGGCCAGATCAGGGACTGCTGAGCCCTTTCATAGGCATTTGGCCGATCGTCCAGATTCCTAAGGAAATCTGGCCGATCGGCCAGATCAGGTTCTGGTCTCTCACGGCTTTTCCTTCTCTTCGTGCACTTTTCGTCCCGTTTTCTTCCAATTTCTCACCTTTTGCTCCTACGATAACCAACTCTCCAAACAACCAATCATAGCCAAAAGACACACTAAAAGACACAAAAACACAATGAAAACGAACACGAAAACACAACGAAAAACCTAACAACTAAGCACCAATCAGGGAGGGCAGCAGGCAAAAGGCCCATATCTCATTCGTTATCGTCCGGATCCATTTAATTCTTTCACGTCATGCAATTTTATTCCAAGAGCTATAATTATGGGCCCCCGGAGGTGCAAAATCCGACGCTCCCTGGCGGGCCAAAAAAATGAGATTTCGCCCTAGTGTTTTGGTAAAAAACGCTCCGGAATGAGATCTAAATTTTATTATTCCAAATCATCCCAATGATATTTTGGAGCGGTATCTGATGAATTTTGCATCATTCTAGCTCCTATATAGAGGCTTGATTGTACGATTACTCCGGAAAATGAGAAACCGCTTAAGGTGCCCAATTCTGATTCTATTTTCACCTAGTAAAAACCGTTAAATACAAAATTGCGCAAGTCCATATAGTAGCCTTCTGAATGAGCTTTCTGAGGGTTTAAAAATCGGGTCATTCAGATCTAAAACGAGTTAGTTATGGCCAAAACGGTGAGGGCACGACGAAATCTGGGTCGAACGGGGCGCGCAGCAGGCAAAAATGCCCATATCTCATTCGTTATCGTCCGGATCCATTTCATTCTTTCATCATGCACTACAAGAAAACAGGTCTTTTGCGACATATGTGTATGCGACATTACCGATAAGTGTCATAAAATTGTGACACTTATACTATTGTGTTGTATATATGTGTCAAATGTGCGTCATAAAAATATTGTGTAACTATTTTGCGACAACAATGCTACACTTAGTTTTATGTCTCATATTTACAACAATTTATTTGCGACATATTAATTGAATGTCATAATTTTACTTCACATTTAGAACAGTGTTGCATTTGGTGCCGTATATGTGCGTCATTAAAATATTGTGTCGCTATTTTGCGACAACAATGCGTCACTTAGTTTTGTGTTTTGTATTTACAACACTTTATTTGTGACACATTAATTGAATGTCATAAATTTACTTCACATTTAGAATTGTGTTGCAATTTGTGTCGTACATAGACGTTATTAAAATATTGTGCCGCTATTTTGCGATAACAATGCGTCACTTAGTGTTGTGTCTCGTATTTACAACAATTTATTTACGACACATTAATTGAATGTTATAATTTTACTTCACATGTAGAGTAGTGTTGGATTTCATGTCGTATATATGCTTCATTAAAATATTGTGTCGCTATTTTGCGACAACAATACGTCACTTAGTTTTACGTCTCGATTTACAACAATAAATTTATGACACATTAATTAAATATCATAATATTATTTCACATTCAGAATAATGTTTCATTTTATATCGTATATTTGCATCATATATAAATTATTAAAATATTATATCATGATTTTATTACAAACATGACACTTTTTTTATCTCTTCTATTAGTATTAAGGATCTTAATCTATTGTTTCATTATTATTAAAAGTTTTGATTTAATAATCAAAATAAAGTGAATAATAATATATATTTTTTAATACATTATAAAATTTATTACAATTATATCACATATTATACTATCTAATACTGTAATATAATTAGTATTCAAGTTAAATACACAAAATTTATATCTACTATTATTTACTATTAATGTTATAAATATTTTGTGGTATAAACCACTTTTTACATATAATAATTATAAATACATATAGACTTATATGAAGAATAAAATGACTCATGAATATGAATAAAACATAATATTAGCAAATAGTAGTCTTAAAAATAAAAGGAGAATATTCGAATATGCCTTTAGTATTATATTGTACTGTATATATAGATACAATATAAAAATAAAATAAAATTGTCATACAAGAGAAAAGCAGGATTCAAATATAATATGTCTTTATTATTTTTATTAGGGCACACTATTCATATAGAAAACTTTTAATTTGTAATTAAAAATCCTTCATTCTCTAAATATTAAAAAATTGAATTAAATAATACTCCTAAGAAGGGAATAAGATTAAAAGAAAAATTAAAAAAAGAAAAAAGAAAAAAGAGTAAGGCGTAAGTTTTTCATCGCAGCCTCTCGACTCACGACTCTCGCCTCTCGCCTCTCGGCCCTCCTTCGTCTCTCTCCTCTTCCGTCCCAAGTGTCTCTCTCACCGGCGAGGTGACCGGAGACTGGCGACGAGACCGTCGACGCGACTGGCGACTGCTATTAGAAATCTCTCCCTCTCCCACCCCTCTCTCTTTCTCCTACATTCCTCCGGCTCTCTCTTGTCTCCCCTCTCACTCGCGACTCTTCTACCTCTCTTCTCTCTCTCTCTCTCTCTAGCGGCTACTACTGCCGGCGCCTTCCCTGGTTTCTCAGCCTGTGGCCGGCGTTAAGTGCCGATGACACTCCTTCTCGTTCGCTATTTCCCCCAATTTGGATTGGGGATGAACCCTAATATCTTAAATTGAGCAGCATGAATCAGTAAGGCCGTCGGAATTTCAGAGAGAGAGAGAGAGAGTGTACCCCTCAGGCCCGCCCTGCGCTCCACCATTGAGAAGCGCGGCCTCTCTATCAACGAGGAGTTCCTGGAAGCCTCCTCCTCCTCAGCCAGCAGGTACACCAACTTAAGTGTAGCGTACTGCTTGCATTTCCTCAATTCTGTAGTTTGATCTGATTGGCGTTTCGGATACTCTGGATATGCTTCGATCCATGGTGAGTTCGTATGAGGTCAATCAGTTTAATTTCAGAAATGTAGGTAACTTATTCGCGACTTACATGTTGTTAATGGTTGATTGTAGGGGAAGAAGCTTGTTTTTATGACGAATAATTCGACTAAGTCTAGAATGCGCTAAGATGTTCCAGTCCTTAGGCATTTCGGTCTCCGAGGTTTGTTCTATTGGATGATTTTTTTTTTTTCAGTAGCATTCGGACTGTATGTGCGGTTAATCTGTCGAAAATCGCAGGACGAGATCTTCAGCTCATCCTTTGCTGCAGCTATGTACTTGAAAGTCAATTATTTTCCTATGGAGAAGAAGGTTTGTCTCTAAAAGACTTCCTAATTTTCTCAATGAAGTTTTACTTGTGAGTTTTTGTAGGGGCAGGGAATTTAAATGAGCTTGACTGAATTAGTTGAGAGTTTTTGTACCAGAAAATGCCTGCAAATGAAACTGGTACTGCCCTTGAATTTATTACAAATATTTTAAGTTATATATTAGGAGTAGTTTTTTTAGAGCTTGTAGTTGCTTTTGGTCATTGTTGTTAGATACTTAGATGATGTTGGTGCTTATGATGATGTGATCCCCTCATTTCCATGCCTTGGTGTTGTAGGTGTATGTGATTGGTGAAGAAGGCATCTTGAAGGAAGTGGGGCTTGCTGGTTTTACGGCTCAAGGTGGTCCTGTAAGCTTCCTGTCAAATTCTCTATATCTTTTTACATTTCGTTATATATATATTTTTCATAGGTATAGTAGTATGCAGAAGTATTAATCATACACTTGCCTCTGTCTTTTGGTTATTTCCAATCTTCCAAAATCATTGTGTTGTTATACTAATGTTATATTATCTGTGTTGCTTGATTATATTTTGATCGATAATGTTGCATTGGCACTCTAATTAATTTGAGTTTGACTACTCCTCTCACCATTCTTTTACTAGCTATTTTATTTTTCTTACCCCACCCCTTCTGCAAAAGAACATCAAACTATTTTTCAAAACACTCGTTTATTTGTTAAGAATAAGGCATTTAATGAAGCTCATACTTGTCAATCTGTTGATACAGAAAGGATTATACTCTTTTATTTGTTGAGAATAAGTCACTTAATGAAGTTTATACTTGTCAATTTGTTGATACAGAAAAGATTATACTCTTTTATCTGTTAAAAATAAGGCACTTAATGAAGTTTATACTTGTCAATTTGTTGATACAGAAAAGATTTAAGAAAAGATTTAACAGGAATTCCCCACATTCTAGAGCATAGTGATTTATGTGATTCGAGAAGGTTCGAGAAAGTATCATGTGAAAGAGCCTTTTGTCGAGTTGTTAAAAGGGAGTCTGCATACATTTCTTAATGCTTTCACATATCTTGTTAAAAATGAGGATGTTGTGTTGTGTGTTTCAATCTGTTTCTTTCTTTAACTCTACTCTTTGTTATTTATTTAATGCTTTTAAATGCTTTGACATGCTTTTGTATCATTTTTCTCTTGTAATAGCAGTGTCAGAGAATTCGAAAAAGTGATTGCAGGTATCGAATCGAAGCAACGAAGAATTATTTGTAGGTGACAAAGAAGCATGAATAGGATTTTATGCTGCGAAAAAAAGATATATTCGTGTATTAGGTTCTCTTAAAACATTTACTGATAGAACATTTTTATCTTTTGACTATGTTTGGAAAATCATGTACTGTGAATTATTTGTATTTTAATAAATGTATCATATTAGAGCGTGTCATTTCAATTACTGTCGCACAAGTGAAGCAAAATTTATGACATAACAGTAAAGTAATGCAAAATATAATATTATACAAAATTATATTTATTATTATTATTATTATTATTATTATTATTATTATTATTATTATTATTATTATTATTATTATTATTATTATTATTATTATTATTATTATTATTATTATTATTATTATTTTTTTTTTTTTTTTTTTTTTGCTTTTTGCGACAAAGTTTAGATGTCATAATTCTATACGACAAAAAATATGGGTCGCGAAAAAATACGCCATATTTCTTGCATAGTGTCACAAATAAAGATTTGTCATTTGAAATAATGTTGCATAAGTGATGTAAATTTTACGACAACTAAAATAAATTGATGCAGAAGATGTTGTATATTTTACAACATAAATAATTTTTTGAGACATATGTCATATGTCGCAATATCATACAACATTTAAATATGACGTCAACTGTGACGGGAAAAATAACGTCATTCTATTTGATATGTCACAAATTTATGTCGCAAATTATATGCGTCATTTTTAATAATGTCACGTTTTGTGTCGCTAATAAATATGCGACACTAAAGTCAATGACGTGTTAAGTGTCGAGAATTTCATGCGACATATAATAAAGTGAAGCAAAATGTGTCGTTCTTGTTGCGACACAATTCAAAAAAAGTGTCTTAAAAAAACTACATAGTCTTTTGCGACATAATTTATCATGACGCACAAACTGACGCAAATTGACTTTTGCGACACTAAAACAGGACTTTAGGACACAAATTCACTGTCGCAAAAGCCCACTTTTCTTGTAGTGATGTGAAATTTTATTCCAAGAGCTATAATTCTGGGCCCCCGGAGGTGCAAAATTCGACGATCCCCGGCTGGCCGAAAAAATGAGATTTCGCCCTAGTGGTACCCCTTAGAGTTTTGGTCAAAAACGCTCCGGAATGAGATCTAAATTTTATTATTCCAAATCATCCCAGTGATGTTTTGGAGCGGTATATGATGAATTTTGCATCATTCTAGCTCCTATATAGATGCTAGATTGTACGATTACTCCGGAAAATGAGAAACCGCTTAAGGTGCCCAATTCGTATTCTATTTTCACCCAGTAAACACCGTCAAATACCAAATTTCGCAAGCCAATATCGTAGCCTTCCGAATGCGCTTTCTAGGGGTTTTAAAATCGGATCATTCGGATCTATAACGAGTTAGTTATGGCCAAAACGGTGAAGGCACAACGGAATCTGGGTCGAAAGGGGAGGGCAGCAGGCAAAAAGGCCCATATCTCATTCGTTATCGTCCGGATCCATTTCATTCTTTCACCATGTGCAATTTTTTTCCAAGAGCTATAATTATGGTACCCCTTAGAGTTTTGGTCAAAAACGCTCCGGAATGAGATCTAAATTTTATTATTCCAAATCATCCCAGTGATGATTTGGAGAATTTTGCATCATTCTAGCTCCTATATAGATGCTAGATTGTACGATTACTCCGGAAAATGAGAAACCGCTTAAGGTGCCCAATTCGGATTCTATTTTCACCCAGTAAACACCGTCAAATACCAAATTTCGCAAGCCAATATCGTAGCCTTCCGAATGCGCTTTCTAGGGGTTTCAAAATCGGATCATTCGGATCTATAACGAGTTAGTTATGGCCAAAACGGTGAGGGCACAACGGAATCTGGGTCGAAAGGGGAGGGCAGCAGGCAAAAAGGCCCATATCTCATTCGTTATCGTCCGGATCCATTTCATTCTTTCACCATGTGCAATTTTATTCCAAGAACAATAATTATGGGCCCTCGGAGGTGCAAAATTTGACGATCCTCGGCGGGCCGAAAAAATTAGATTTTGCCCTAGTGGTACCACCAGGGCAAAAACGCTCCGGAATGAGATCTAAATTTTATTGTTCCAAATCATCCCAGTGATGTTTTGGAGCGGTATATGATGAATTTTGCATCATTCTAGCTCCTATATAGTGGTTAGATTGTACGATTACTCCGAAAAATGAGAAACCGCTTAAGGTGCCAAATTCGGATTCTATTTTCACCCAGTAAATACCGTCAAATACCAAATTTTTCGCAAGTCATTATCGTAGCCTTCCGAATGAAATTTCTAGGGGTTTCAAAATCGGGTCATTCGGATCTAAATCGAGTTAGTTATGGCCAAAACGGTGAGGGCACGATGGAATCTGGGTCGAACGGGGAGGGCAGCAGGTAAAAAGGCCCATATCTCATTCGTTATCGCCCGGATCTATTTAATTCTTTCACGTCATGCAATTTTATTCCAAGCGCTATAATTATGGACCCCTGGGGGTGCAAAATCCGACACTCCGCGGTGGGCTGAAAAAAATGAGATTTTGCCCTAGTGGTACCTAGGGCTGCAAACGAGCCGAACCTGATGGAGTATTGGTCTGCTCGGGTTCGGCTCGTTTAGTATTTGATAGGCTCTGGCTCGGGTTTGAGTTCGATTCGAGCTTTAAATCTGGGCTCGAGCTCGGCTCGGGTTAAAAATCTTGAGCTCGAATTCGGCTCGTGCTCGGTTCGGACTTGAGCTCGAATTTGGCTTGTGAAAAGCTCGAGTTCGGACTCGTTTAAAAGCGCTATGATTTAAGCATATTTTATTAACATTCCATTTTTTAACTTATAATTTTTTATACATAAATGTTAAAGCTCGTTTACAGGCTCGATTAGAGATTCGATTAAGAGTTCGTGAAACAGGCTCGCGAACATGCTCGATTAATATACGAGCCGAACATGTTCGCGAGCAAAACGAGTCGAATACCTTACTGCTCGAGTTCGGCTCGTTAAGTTAACCGAGCTCGAATTCAGGCTCGAGTTCGGCTCGTTTGTTAACGGATTCGAGCTCGAACGAGCTTTTACCGAATCGAGCACCGAGTAAGTCCCAAGTAGCTCGGCATGTTTGCAGCCCTAGTGGTACTCCTTAGAGTTTTAGTAAAAAACGCTCCGGAATGAGATCTAAATTTTACTATTCCAAATCATCCCAGTGATGTTTTGGAGCGGTATATGATCAATTTTGCATCATTCTATCTCCTATATAGAGGCTAGATTGTACGATTACTCCGGAAAATGAGAAACCGATTAAGGTGCCCAATTCGGATTCTATTTTCACCCAGTAAACACAGTCAAATACCAAATTTTGCAAGTCCATTTCGTAGCCTTTTGAATGAGCTTTCTAGGGGTTTCAAAATTGGGTCATTCGGATCTAAAACGAGTTAGTAATGGCCAAAACGGTGTGGGCACGACAGAATCTGGGTCGAACGGGGAGGGCAGCAGGCAAAAAGGCCCATATCTCATTCGTTATCGTTCGGATCCATTTCATTCTTTCACCATGTGCAATTTTATTCCAAGAGCTATAATTATGGGCCCCCGGAGGTGCAAAATCTGACGATCCCCGGCGGGCCAAAAAAATGAGATTTCGCCCTAGTGGTACCCCTTAGAGTTTTGGTCAAAAACACTCCTGAATGAGATCTAAATTTTATTATTCCAAATCATCCCTGTGATGTTTTGGAGCGGTATATGAAGTATTTTGCATCATTCTAGCTCCTATATAGGTAGATTGTACGATTACTCTGGAAAATAAGATACCGCTTAAGGTGCCCAATTCGGATTCTATTTTGACCTAGTAAATACGTTCAAATACAAAATTTCACAAGTCCATATCGTAGCCTTCTGAATGAGCTTTCTAGGGGTTTTAAAATTGGGTCATTCGGATCTACAACGAGTTAGTTATGGCCAAAACGGTGAGGGCACGACGGAATCTTGGTCGAAATGGGAGGGCAGCAGGCAAAAAGGCCCATATCTCATTCGTTATTGTCCAGATCCATTGAATTCTTTCACTTCATGCAATTTTATTCCATGAGCTACAATTATGGGCCCCCGGAGGTGCAAAATCCGACGATCCCAGGCGGGCCGAAAAAATGAGATTTCACCCTAGTGGTACCCCTTAGAGTTTTGGTCAAAAACTCTCCGGAATGAGATCTAAATTTTATTATTCCAAATCATCCCAGTGATGTTTTGGAGCTGTATATGATGAATTTTGCATCATTCTAGCTCCTATATAGAGGCTAGATTGTACGATTACTCCGAAAAATGAGAAACCTCTTAAGGTGCCCAATTCGGATTTTATTTTCACCCAGTAAACACCGTCAAATACCAAATTTCGCAAGTCCATATCGTACCTTCCGAATGAGCTTTCTAGGTGATTCTAAATTGGGTCATTCGGATAAAAAACGAGTTAGTTATGGCCAAAACGGTGAGGGCACTAAGGAATCTGGGTCGAATGGGGAGGGCAGCAGGCAAAAAGTCCCATATCTCATTCGTTATCGCCCGGATCCATTTCATTCTTTCACCATGTGAAATTTTATACCAAGAGCTATAATTATGGATCCCCAGAGGTGCAAAATCCGACGATCCCCGGCGGGCCGAAAAAATGAGATTTCGCCCTAGTGGTACCCCTTAGAGTTTTGGTCAAAAACGCTCCGGAATGAGATCTAAATTTTATTATTCCAAATCATCCCAGTGATGTTTTGGAGCGGTATATGATGAATTTTGCATCATTCTAGCTCCTATATAGAGGCTATATTGTACTATTACTCCGGAAAATGAGAAACCGCTTTAGGTGCCCAATTCGGATTCTATTTTTACCCAGTAAACACCGTCAAATACCAAATTTCGCAAGCCAATATCGTAGCCTTCCAAATGAGCTTTCTAGGGGTTTAAAAATCGGGTCATTCGGATCTAAAATGAGTTAGTTATGGCCAAAACGGTGAGGGCACGACGGAATCTGGGTCGAACGGGGAGGGCAGCAGGCAAAAAGGCCCATATCTCATTTTTTATCGTCCGGATCCATTTCATTCTTTCATCATGTGCAATTTTATTCCAAGAGCTATAATTATGGGCCCCCGGAGGTGCAAAATCCGACGATCCCCGGCTGGCCGAAAAAATTAGATTTTGCCCTAGTGGTACCCCTTAGAGTTTTGGTAAAAAACGCTCCGAATGAGATCTAAATTTTATTATTCCAAATCATTCCAGTGATGTTTTGGAGCGGTATATGATGAATTTTGCATCATTCTAGCTCCTATATAGAGGCTAGATTGTACAATTACTCCGGAAAATGAGAAACCGCTTAAGGTGCCCTATTCAGATTCTCTTTTCACCCAGTAAACACCGTCAAATACCAAATTTTGCAAGCCAATATCGTAGCCTTCCGAATGATCTTTCTAGGTGTTTCAAAATCGTATCATTCGGATCTAAAACGAGTTAGTTATGGCCAAAACGGTGAGGGCACAACGGAATCTGGGTCGAAAGGGGAGGGCAGCAGGCAAAAAGGCCCATATCTCATTCGTTATCGTCTGGATCCATTTCATTCTTTCACCATGTGTAATTTTATTCCAAGAGCTATAATTATGGGCCCCCGGAGGAGCAAAATCTGACGATCCCCGGCGGGTCGAAAAAATGAGAGTTTGCCCTAGTGGTACCCCTTAGAGTTTTGATCAAAAACGCTCCGGAATGAGATCTAAATTTTATTATTCCAAATCATCCCAGTGATGTTTTGGAGTGGTATATGATGAATTTTGCATCATTCTAGCTCCTATATAGAGGCAAGATTGTACGATTACTCCGGAAAATGAGAAACCGCTTAAGGTGCCCAATTCGGATTCTATTTTCACCCAGTAAACACCGTCAAATACCAAATGTCGCAAGTCCATATCGTACCCTTCCGAATGAGCTTTCTAGGGATTCTAAATTGGGTCATTTGGATAAAAAACGAGATAGTTATGGCCAAAACGGTGAGGGCACGACGGAATCTGGGTCGAACGGGGAGGGCAGCAGGCAAAAAGTCTCATATCTCATTCGTTATCGCCCGGATCCATTTCATTCTTTCACCATGTGAAATTTTATACCAAGAGATATAATTATGGGCCCCCAGAGGTGCAAAATCTGACGATCCCCGGCGGGCCGAAAAAGTGAGATTTCACCCTAGTGGTACCCCTTAGAGTTTTGGTTAAAAATGCTCCGGAATGAGATCTAAATTTTATTATTCCAAATCATCCCAGTGATGTTTTGGAGCGGTATATGATGAATTTTGCATCATTCTAGCTCCTATACATAGGCTAGATTGTACAATTACTCCGGAAAATGAGAAACCGCTTAAGGTGCCCAATTCGGATTCTCTTTTCACCCAGTAAACACCGTCAAATACCAAATTTTGCAAGCCAATATCGTAGCCTTCCGAATGAGCTTTCTAGGGGTTTCAAAATCGGATCATTCGGATCTAAAACGAGTTAGTTATGTCCAAAACGGTGAGGGCACAACGGAATCTGGGTCGAAAAGGGAGGGCAGCAGGCAAAAAGGCCCATATCTCATTCGTTATCGTCCGGATCAATTTCATTCTTTCACCATGTGCAATTTTATTCCAAGAGCAATAATTATGGGACCTCGGAGGTGCAAAATTTGACGATCCTCGGCGGGCCAAAAAAATTAGATTTTGCCCTAGTGGTACCACCAGGGCAAAAACGCTCCGGAATGAGATCTAAATTTTATTGTTCCAAATCATCCCAGTGATGTTTTGGAGCGGTATATGATGAATTTTGCATCATTCTAGCTCCTATATAGAGGTTAGATTGTACGATTTCTCCGAAAAATGAGAAACCGCTTAAGGTGCCAAATTCGGATTCTATTTTCACCCAGTAAATACCGTCAAATACCAAATTTTTCGCAAGTCATTATCGTAGCCTTCCGAATGAAATTTCTAGGGGTTTCAAAATCGGGTCATTCGGATCTAAATCGAGTTAGTTATGGCCAAAACGGTGAGGGCACGATGGAATCTGGGTCGAACGGGGAGGGCAGCAGGTAAAAAGGCCCATATCTCATTCGTTATCGTCCGGATCTATTTAATTCTTTCACGTCATGCAATTTTATTCCAAGCGCTATAATTATGGACCCCTGGGGGTGCAAAATCCGACACTCCGCAGTGGGCTGAAAAAAATGAGATTTTGCCCTAGTGGTACCTAGGGCTGCAAACGAGCCGAACCTGATGGAGTATTGGTCTGCTCGGGTTCGGCTCGTTTAGTGTTTGATAGGCTCTGGCTCGGGTTCGAGTTCGATTCGAGCTTTAAATCTGGGCTCGAGCTCGGCTCGGGTTAAAAATCTTGAGCTCGAATTCGGCTCGTGCTCGGTTCGGACTTGAGCTCGAATTTGGCTTGTGAAAAGCTCGAGTTCGGACTCGTTTAAAAGCGCTATGATTTAAGCATATTTTATTAACATTCCATTTTTTTAACTTATAATTTTTTATACATAAATGTTAAAGCTCGTTTACAGGCTCGATTAGAGATTCGATTAAGAGTTCGTGAAACAGGCTCGCGAAAATGCTTGATTAATATACGAGCCGAACATGTTCGCGAGCAAAATGAGTCGAATACCTTACTGCTCGAGTTCGGCTCGTTAAGTTAACCGAGCTCGAATTCAAGCTCGAGTTCGGCTCATTTGTTAACGGATTCGAGCTCGAACGAGCTTTTACCGAATCGAGCACCGAGTAAGTCCCGAGTAGCTCGGCTTGTTTGCAGCCCTAGTGGTACTCCTTAGAGTTTTAGTCAAAAACGCTCCGGAATGAGATCTAAATTTTACTATTCCAAATCATCCCAGTGATGTTTTGGAGCGGTATATGATCAATTTTGCATCATTCTATCTCCTATATAGAGGCTAGATTGTACGATTACTCCGGAAAATGAGAAACCGTTTAAGGTGCCCAATTTGGATTCTATTTTAACCCAGTAAACACCGTCAAATACCAAATTTTGCAAGTCCATTTCGTAGCCTTTTGAATGAGCTTTCTAGGGGATTCAAAATTGGGTCATTCGGATCTAAAACGAGTTAGTTATGGCCAAAACGGTGAGGGCACGACAGAATCTGGGTCGAACGGGGAGGGCAGCAGGCAAAAAGGCCCATATCTCATTCGTTATCGTTCGGATCCATATCATTCTTTCACCATGTGCAATTTTATTCCAAGAGCTATAATTATGGGCCCCGGAGGTGCAAAATCTGACGATCCCCGGCGGGCCAAAAAAATGAGATTTCGCCCTAGTGGTACCCCTTAGAGTTTTGGTCAAAAACACTCCGGAATGAGATCTAAATTTTATTATTCAAAATCATCCCTGTGATGTTTTGGAGCGGTATATGATGTATTTTGCATCATTCTAGCTCCTATATAGGTAGATTGTACGATTACTCTGGAAAATAAGAAACCGCTTAAGGTGCCCAATTCGGATTCTATTTTGACCTAGTAAATACGTTCAAATACAAAATTTCACAAGTCCATATTGTAGCCTTCTGAATGAGCTTTCTAGGGATTTTAAAATCGTGTCATTCGGATCTACAACGAGTTAGTTATGGCCAAAACGGTGAGGGCACGACGGAATCTTGGTCGAAATGGGAGGGCAGCAGGCAAAAAGGCCCATATCTCATTCGTTATTGTCCAGATCCATTGAATTCTTTCACTTCATGAAATTTTATTCCAAGAGCTATAATTATGGGCCCCCGGAGGTGCAAAATCCGACGATCCCAGGCGGGCCGAAAAAAATGAGATTTCGCCCTAGTGGTACCCCTTAGAGTTTTGGTCAAAAACTCTCCGGAATGAGATCTAAATTTTATTATTCCAAATCATCCCAGTGATGTTTTGGAGCTGTATATGATGAATTTTGCATCATTCTAGCTCCTATATAGAGGCTAGATTGTACGATTACTCCGAAAAATGAGAAACCTCTTAAGGTGCCCAATTCGGATTTTATTTTCACCCAGTAAACACCGTCAAATACCAAATTTCGCAAGTCCATATCGTACCTTCCGAATGAGCTTTCTAGGTGATTCTAATTTGGGTCATTCGGATAAAAAACGAGTTAGTTATGGCCAAAACGGTGAGGGCACTAAGGAGTCTGGGTCGAATGGTGAGGGCAGCAGGCAAAAAGTCCCATATCTCATTCGTTATCGCCCGGATCCATTTCATTCTTTCACCATGTGAAATTTTATACCAAGAGCTATAATTATGGGTCCCCGGAGGTGCAAAATCCGACGATCCCCGGCGGGCCGAAAAAATGAGATTTCGCCCTAGTGGTACCCCTTAGAGTTTTGGTCAAAAACGCTCCGGAATGAGATCTAAATTTTATTATTCCAAATCATCCCAGTGATGTTTTGGAGCGGTATATGATGAATTTTGCATCATTCTAGCTCCTATATAGAGGCTAGATTGTACAATTACTCCGGAAAATGAGAAACCGCTTAAGGTGCCCTATTCAGATTCTCTTTTCACCTAGTAAACACCGTCAAATACCAAATTTTGCAAGCCAATATCGTAGCCTTCCGAATGATCTTTCTAGGTGTTTCAAAATCGTATCATTCGGATCTAAAACGAGTTAGTTATGGCCAAAACGGTGAGGGCACAACGGAATCTGGGTCGAAAGGGGAGGGCAGCAGGCAAAAAGGCCCATATCTCATTCGTTATCGTCTGGATCCATTTCATTCTTTCACCATGTGTAATTTTATTCCAAGAGCTATAATTATGGGCCCCCGGAGGTGCAAAATCTGACGATCCCCGGTGGGTCGAAAAAATGAGAGTTTGCCCTAGTGGTACCCCTTAGAGTTTTGGTCAAAAACGCTCCGGAATGAGATCTAAATTTTATTATTCCAAATCATCCGAGTGATGTTTTGGAGTGGTATATGATGAATTTTGCATCATTCTAGCTCCTATATAGAGGCTAGATTGTACGATTACTCCGGAAAATGAGAAACCGCTTAAGGTGCCCAATTCGGATTCTATTTTCACCCAGTAAACACCGTCAAATACCAAATGTCGCAAGTCCATATCGTACCCTTCCGAAAGAGCTTTCTAGGGATTCTAAATTGGGTCATTCGGATAAAAAACGAGATACTTATGGCCAAAACGGTGAGGGCACGACGGAATCTGGGTCGAACGGGGAGGGCAGTAGGCAAAAAGTCTCATATCTCATTCGTTATCGCCCGGATCCATTTCATTCTTTCACCATGTGAAATTTTATACCAAGAGATATAATTATGGGCCCCCAGAGGTGCAAAATCCGACGATCCCCGGCGGGCCGAAAAAGTGAGATTTCACCCTAGTGGTACCCCTTAGAGTTTTGGTTAAAAATGCTCCGGAATGAGATCTAAATTTTATTATTCCAAATCATCCCAGTGATGTTTTGGAGCGGTATATGATGAATTTTGCATCATTCTAGCTCCTATACAGAGGCTAGATTGTACTATTACTCCGGAAAATGACCGCTTAAGGTGCCCAATTCGGATTCTCTTTTCACCCAGTAAACACCCTCAAATACCAAATTTTGCAATCCAATATCGTAGCCTTCCGAATGGGCTTTCTAGGGGTTTCAAAATCGGATCATTCGGATCTAAAACGAGTTAGTTATGTCCAAAACGGTGAGGGCACAACGGAATCTGGGTCGAAAGGGGAGGGCAGCAGGCAAAAAGGCCCATATCTCATTCGTTATCGTCCGGATCCATATCATTCTTTCACCATGTGCAATTTTATTCCAAGAGCAATAATTATGGGCCCTCGGAGGTGCAAAATTTGAAGATCCTCGGCGGGCCAAAAAAATTAGATTTTGCCCTAGTGGTACCACCAGGGCAAAAACGCTCCGGAATGAGATCTAAATTTTATTGTTCCAAATCATCCCAGTGATGTTTTGGAGCGGTATATGATGAATTTTGCATCATTCTAGCTCCTATATAGAGGTTAGATTGTACGATTTCTCCGAAAAATGAGAAACCGCTTAAGGTGCCAAATTCGGATTCTATTTTCACCAAGTAAATACCGTCAAATACCAAATTTTTCGCAAGTCATTATCATAGCCTTCCGAATGAAATTTCTAGGGGTTTCAAAATCGGGTCATTCGGATCTAAATCGAGTTAGTTATGGCCAAAACGGTGAGAGCACGATGGAATCTGGGTCGAACGGGGAGGGCAGCAGGTAAAAAGGCCCATATCTCATTCGTTATCGTCCGGATCTATTTAATTCTTTCACGTCATGCAATTTTATTCCAAGCGCTATAATTATGGACCCCTGGGGGTGCAAAATCCGACACTCCGCAGTGGGCTGAAAAAAATGAGATTTTGCCCTAGTGGTACCTAGGGCTTCAAACGAGCCGAACCTGATGGAGTATTGGTCTGCTCGGGTTCGGCTCGTTTAGTGTTTGATAGGCTCTGGCTCGGGTTCGAGTTCGATTTGAGCTTTAAATCTGGGCTCGAGCTCGGCTCGGGTTAAAAATCTTGAGCTCGAATTCGGCTCGTGCTCGGTTCGGACTTGAGCTCGAATTTGGCTTGTGAAAAGCTCGAGTTCGGACTCGTTTAAAAGCGCTATGATTTAAGCATATTTTATTAACATTCCATTTTTTTAACTTATAATTTTTTATACATAAATGTTAAAGCTCGTTTACAGGCTCGATTAGAGATTCGATTAAGAGTTCGTGAAACAGGCTCGCGAACATGCTCGATTAATATACGAGCCGAACATGTTCGCGAGCAAAACGAGTCGAATACCTTACTGCTCGAGTTCGGCTCGTTAAGTTAACCGAGCTCGAATTCAAGCTCGAGTTCGGCTCGTTTGTTAACGGATTCGAGCTCGAACGAGCTTTTACCGAATCAAGCACCGAGTAAGTCCCGAGTAGCTCGGCTTGTTTGCAGCCCTAGTGGTACTCCTTAGAGTTTTAGTCAAAAACGCTCCGGAATGAGATCTAAATTTTACTATTCCAAATCATCCCAGTGATGTTTTGGAGCGGTATATGATCAATTTTGCATCATTCTATCTCCTATATAGAGGCTAGATTGTACGATTACTCCGGATAATGAGAAACCGTTTAAGGTGCCCAATTCGGATTCTATTTTCACCCAGTAAACACCGTCAAATACAAAATTTTGCAAGTCCATTTCGTAGCCTTTTGAATGAGCTTTCTAGGGGTTTCAAAATGGGTCATTCGGATCTAAAACGAGTTAGTTTGGGCCAAAACGGTGAGGGCACGACAAAATCTGGGTCGAACGGGGAGGGCAGCAGGCAAAAAGGCCCATATCTCATTCGTTATCGTTCGGATCCATATCATTCTTTCACCATGTGCAATTTTATTCCAAGAGCTATAATTATGGGCCCCCGGAGGTGCAAAATCTGACGATCCCCGGCGGGCCAAAAAAATGAGATTTCGCCCTAGTGGTACCCCTTAGAGGTTTGGTCAAAAACACTCCGGAATGAGATCTAAATTTTATTATTCCAAATCATCCTGTGATGTTTTGGAGCGGTATATGATGTATTTTGCATCATTCTAGCTCCTATATAGGTAGATTGTACGATTACTCTGGAAAATAAGAAACCGCTTAAGGTGCCCAATTCGGATTCTATTTTGACCTAGTAAATACGTTCAAATACAAAATTTCACAAGTCCATATCGTAGCCTTCTGAATGAGCTTTCTAGGGGTTTTAAAATTGGGTCATTCGGATCTACAACGAGTTAGTTATGGCCAAAACGGTGAGGGCACGACGGAATCTTGGTCGAAATGGGAGGGCAGCAGGCAAAAAGGCCCATATCTCATTCGTTATTGTCCAGATCCATTGAATTCTTTCACTTCATGCAATTTTATTCCAAGAGCTATAATTATGGGCCCCCGGAGGTGCAAAATCCGACGATCCCAGGCGGGCCGAAAAAAATGAGATTTCGCCCTAGTGGTACCCCTTAGAGTTTTGGTCAAAAACTCTCTGGAATGAGATCTAAATTTTATTATTCCAAATCATCCCAGTGATGTTTTGGAGCTGTATATGATGAATTTTGCATCATTCTAGCTCCTATATAGAGGCTAGATTGTACGATTACTCCGAAAAATGAGAAACCTCTTAAGGTGCCCAATTCGGATTTTATTTTCACCAAATAAACACCGTCAAATACCAAATTTCGCAAGTCCATATCGTAGCCTTCCGAATGAGCTTTCTAGGTGATTCTAAATTGGGTCATTCGGATAAAAAAAGAGTTAGTTATGGCCAAAACGGTGAGGGCACTACGGAATCTGGGTCGAATGGGGAGGGCAGCAGTCAAAAAGTCCCATATCTCATTCGTTATCGCCCGGATCCATTTCATTCTTTCACCATGTGAAATTTTATACCAAGAGCTATAATTATGGGTCCCCAGAGGTGCAAAACCGACGATCCCCGGCGGGCCGAAAAAATGAGATTTCGCCCTAGTGGTACCCCTTAGAGTTTTGGTCAAAAACGCTCCGGAATGAGATCTAAATTT
Source organism: Thymus quinquecostatus (assembly GCA_024222315.1). NCBI lineage: Eukaryota > Viridiplantae > Streptophyta > Magnoliopsida > Lamiales > Lamiaceae > Thymus > Thymus quinquecostatus. Next base: position 162,875 of record CM044172.1, on the reverse strand, counting down.
TATTATTCCAAATCATCCCAGTGATGTTTTGGAGCGGTATATGATGAATTTTGCATCATTCTAGCTCCTATATAGAGGCTAGATTGTACTATTACTCCGGAAAATGAGAAACCGCCTTAGGTGCCCAATTCGGATTCTATTTTTACCCAGTAAACACAGTCAAATACCAAATTTCGCAAGCCAATATCGTAGTCTTCCAAATGAGCTTTCTAGGGGTTTAAAAATCGGGTCATTCGGATCTAAAATGAGTTAGTTATGGCCAAAACGGTGAGGGCACGACGGAATCTGGGTCGAACGGGGAGGGCAGCAGGCAAAAAGGCCCATATCTCATTTGTTATCGTCCGGATCCATTTCATTCTTTCATCATGTGAAATTTTATTCCAAGAGCTATAATTATGGGCCCCCGGAGGTGCAAAATCCGACGATCCCCGGCTGGCCGAAAAAAATAGATTTCGCCCTAGTGGTACCCCTTAGAGTTTTGGTAAAAAACGCTCCAGAATGAGATCTAAATTTTATTATTCCAAATCATTCCAGTGATGTTTTGGAGCGGTATATGTTGAATTTTGCATCATTCTAGCTCCTATATAGAGGCTAGATTGTACAATTACTCCGGAAAATGAGAAACCGTTTAAGGTGCCCAATTCGGATTCTATTTTCACCCAGTAAACACCGTCAAATACAAAATTTTGCAAGTCCATATCGTAGCCTTTTGAATGAGCTTTCTAGGGGTTTCAAAATTGGGTCATTCGGATCTAAAACGAGTTAGTTATGGCCAAAACGTGAGGGCACGACAGAATCTGGGTCGAACGGGGAGGGCAGCAGACAAAAAGGCCCATATCTCATTCGTTATCGTCCGGATCCATTTCATTCTTTCACCATGTGCAATTTTATTCCAAGAGCTATAATTATGGGCCCCCGGAGGTGCAAAATCTGACGATCCCCGGCGGGCCAAAAAAATGAGATTTCGCCCTAGTGGTACCCCTTAGAGTTTTGGTCAAAAACGCTCCGGAATGAGATCTAAATTTTATTATTCCAAATCATCCCTGTGATGTTTTGGAGCGGTATATGACGTATTTTGCATCATTCTAGCTCCTATATAGGTAGATTGTACGATTACTCTGGAAAATAAGAAACCGCTTAAGGTGCCCAATTCGGATTCTATTTTCACCTAGTAAATACGGTCAAATACAAAATTTCACAAGTCCATATCGTAGCCTTCTGAATGAGCTTTCTACGGGTTTTAAAATCGGGTCATTCGGATCTACAACGAGTTAGTTATGGCCAAAACGGTGAGGGCACGACGGAATCTTGGTCGAATTGGGAGGGCAACAGGCAAAAAGGCCCATATCTCATTCGTTATTGTCCAGATCCATTGAATTCTTTCACTTCATGCAATTTTATTCCAAGAGCTATAATTATGGGCCCCCGGAGGAGCAAAATCCGACGATCCCCGGCGGGCCGAAAAAGTGAGATTTCACCCTAGTGGTACCCCTTAGAGTTTTGGTTAAAAATGCTCCGGAATGAGATCTAAATTTCATCATTCTAGCTACTATATAGAGGCTAGATTGTACGATTACTTCGGAAAATGAGAAACCGCTTAAGGTACCCAATTCGGATTCTATTTTCACCCAGTAAAACACAGTCAAATAACAAATTTCGCAAGTCCATATTGTAGCTTTCCGAATGAGCTTTCTAGGGGTTTCAAAATCGGGTCATTCAGATCTAAAACGAGTTAGTTATGGCCAAAACGGTGAGGGCACGACGGAATCTGGGTCGAACGGGGAGGGCAGCAGGCAAAAAGGCTCATATCTCATTCGTTATCGTCCGTATCCATTTCATTCTTTCACCATGTGCAATTTTATTCCAAGAGGTATAAATATGGGGCCCCAGAGGTGCAAAATATGACGATCCCCAGCGGGCCGAAAAAATGAGATTTCACCCTGGTTGTACCCCTTAGAGTTTTGGTAAAAAATGCTTCGGAATGAGATCTAAATTTTATTATTCCACATCATCCCAGTGATGTTTTGGAGCGGTATATGATGAATTTTGCATCATTCTAGCTCCTATATAGAGGCTAGATTGTACGAATACTCCGGAAAATGAGAATCCGCTTAAGGTGCCCAATTCGGATTCTATTTCACCCAGTAAACACCGACAAATACCAAATTTTGTCTGTCCATATCGTAGCCTTCCGAATGAGCTTTCTAGGGGTTTCAAAATCGGGTCATTCGGATCTAAAACGAGTTAGTTATGGCCAAAACGGTGAGCGCACGACGGAATCTAGGTCGAACGGGGAGGGCAGCAGGCAAAAAGGCCCATATCTCATTCGTTATCGTCCGGATCCATTTAATTATTTCACGTCATTCAATTTTATTCCAAGAGATATATTTATGGGCCCCCGGAGGTGCAAAATCCGACGCTCCCCGGCGGGCTGAAAAAATGAGATTTCGCCCTAGTGATACCCCTTAGAGTTTTGGTCAAAAACGCTCCGGAATGAGATCTAAATTTTATTATTCCAAATCATCCCAATGATATTTTGGAGCGGTATCTGATGAATTTTGCAACATTATAGCTCCTATATAGAGGCTAGATTGTACTATTACTCCGGGAAAATGAGAAACCGCTTACGGTGCCCAATTTGGATTCTATTTCTACCTAGTAAACACCGTCAAATACAAAATTTCGCAAGCAAATATCGTAGCCTTCCGAATGAGCTTTCTAGGGGTTTAAAAATCGGGTCATTTGGATCTAAAATGAGTTAGTTATGGCCAAAACGGTGAGGGCACGACAGAATCTGGGTCGAACGGGGAGGGCAGCAGGCAAAAAGGCCCATATCTCATTCGTTATCGTCCGGATCCATTTCATTCTTTCATCATGTGCAATTTTATTCCTATAATTATGGGCCACCGGCCCCGGAGGTGCAAAATCCGACGATCCCCGGCGGACCGAAAAAATTAGATTTCGCCCTAGTGGTACCCCTTACAGTTTTGGTCAAAAACGCTCCGGAATGAGATCTAAATTTTATTATTCCAAATCATCCCAGTGATGTTTTGGAGCGGTATATGATGAATTTTGCATCATTTTAGCTCCTATATAGAGGCTAGATTGTACAATTACACTGGAAAATGAGAAACCGCTTAAGGTGCCAAATTCGGATTCTCTTTCACCCAGTAAATACCGTCAAATACAAAATTCTGCAAGCCAATATCGTAGCCTTCCGAATGAGCTTTCTCGGGGTTTCAAAATCGGATCATTCGAATCTAAAACGAGTTAGTTATGGCCAAAACGGTGAGGGCACAACGGAATCTGGGTCGCAAGGGGAGGGCAGCAGGCAAAAAGGCCCATATCTCATTCGTTATCGTCCGGATCCATTTCATTCTTTCACCATGAGCAATTTTATACCAAGAGCTATAATTATGGGCCCCCGGAGGTGCAAAATTTGACGATCCTCGACGGGCCGAAAAAGTGAGATTTTGCCCTAGTGGTACCACCAGGGCAAAAACGCTCCGGAATGAGATCAAAATTTTATTGTTCCAAATCATCCCAGTGATGTTTTGGAGCGGTATATGATGAATTTTGCATCGTTCTAGCTCCTATATAGAGGTTAGATTGTACGATTACTCCGAAAAAATGAGAAACCGCTTAAGGTGCCAAATTCGGATTCTATTTTCACCATGTAAATACTGTCAAATACAAAATTTTTCGCAAGTCAATATTGTAGCCTTCCGAATGAAATTTCTAGGGGTTTCAAAATCGGGTCATTCGGATCTAAAATGAGTTAGTTATGGCCAAAACGGTGAGGGCACGACGGAATCTGGGTCGAACGGGGAGGGCAGCAGGCAAAAAGGCCCACATCTCATTCGTTATCGTCCGGATCTATTTAATTCTTTCACGTCATGTAATTTTATTCCAAGCGCTATAATTATGGACCCCCGGGGGTGCAAATCCGACACTCCGCGGCAGAAAAAATGAGATTTTGCCCTAGTTGTACCATTTGGTCAAAAACGCTCCGGAATGAGATCTAAATTTTACTATTCCAAATCATCTCAGTGATGTTTTGGAGCGGTATATGATGAATTTTGCATCATTCTAGCTCCTATATAGAGGCTAGATTGTACGAATACTCCGGAAAATGAGAAACCGCTTAAGGTGCCCAATTCGGATTCTATTTTCACCCAGTAAACACCGTCAAATACCAAATTTCGTAAGTCCATATCGTAGCCTTCCGAATGAGCTTTCTAGGGGATTCTAAATTGGGTCATTCTTATAAAAAACGAGATAGTTATGGCCAAAACGGGGAGGGCAGCAGGCAAAAAGTCTCATATCTCATTCGTTATCGCCCGGATCCATTTCATTCTTTCACCATGTGAAATTTTATACCAAGAGCTATAATTATGGGCCCCCAGAGGTGTAAAATCCGACGATCCCCGGCAGGACGAAAAAATGAGATTTCGCCCTAGTGGTACTACCCCTTAGAGTTTTGGTCAAAAACGCTCCAGAATGAGATCTAAATTTTACTATTCCACATGATCCCAGTGATGTTTTTGAGCGGTATATGATGAATTTTGCATCATTCTAGCTCCTATACAGAGGCTAGATGGTACGATTACTCCGTAAAATGAGAAACCGCTTAAGGTGCCCAATTCAGATTCTATTTTCACCTAGTAAAAACCGTCAAATACCAAATTTCGCAAGTCCATATTGTAGCCTTCCGAATGAGCTTTCTAGGGGTTTCAAAATTGGGTCATTCGGATCTAAAACGAGTTAGTTAAGGCCAAAACGGTGAGGGCACGACGGAATCTGGTCGAACGGGGAGGGCAGCAGGCAAAAAGGCCCATATCTCATTCGTTATCGTCCGGATCCATTTCATTCTTTCACCATGTGCAATTTAATTCCAAGAGGTATAATTATGGGCCCCCAGGGGTGCAAAATCCGACGATCCCTGGCAGGCCGAAAAAATGAGATTTCGCCCTAGTGGTACTACCCCTTAGAGTTTTGGTCAAAAACGCTCCGGAATGAGATCTAAATTTTATTATTCCAAATCATCCCAGTGATGTTTTAGAGCGGTATATGATGAATTTTGCATCATTCTAGCTCCTATATAGAGGCTAGATTGTACGAATACTCCGGAAAATGAGAAACCGCTTAAGATGCCCAATTCGGATTCTATTTTCACCCAGTAAACACCGTCAAATACCAAATTTCGTAAGTCCATATCGTAGCCTTCCGAATGAGCTTTCTAGGGTATTCTAAATTGGGTCATTCGGATAAAAAACGAGATAGTTATGGCCAAAACGTTGAGGGCACGACGGAATCTGGGTCGAACGGGGAGGGCAGCAGGCAAAAAGTCCCATGTTGGGAATTGTTAAGGACTAAATTGTTAAGGGGGAACTACATGGGATATTTGATAAATAAAGTCATTTGTTTTGATTAGATCCCAAAACCCCAAGCGTCCTATTCCCAAGCGACCCATTTTGATGTAGTTTATAGGTTAGAATTTTTCTAAGCCTACTCTGTTAGGATGGCTCTTTTATTTTGCTTAGACTAGGCTTCAAAGTTCAAGTGAAGACCACTCACTTGAGTGTGTTTTCCAAAGCGAAGCGGGTCAAGCAAACTGAAGTGAAGCGTGCCGAAGAATAGCGAAGCGAAGCGATCGCTACAGTAGATTCAAGTGAGTCTGCCAAAGCGAAGCGAAGCGAGCGCTACAGTTCAAAGCCAAGCGAAGCGAAGCGAGCGCTACAGTGGAATCAAGTGAACCCACTAATGCGAAGCGAAGCGTGCGCTACAAAGAAAAGCCGAAGCGAGTCGACAATTAATTAAGTAGCGTCACGGGAAATTTATTTCTCAAGTGGCTCACTACAAATATGACTGTGAAGCGACTCACTTCAGCGGCCGCTACAACTTCAAAGCTAAGCGAGCCACTACCTACCAGAAAGCGACAGCACAAATTCCCGCTCCGAATTTGAACTCCAGTCAACTGGAGATCTTCGCATTTATTACGAGATCTCCACGTGTCGACTCAAGAGAGGAGCAGAGGAGTTGACTGCCAGGCCGACAAGGCGCCGCTACAGTACTGGCTCGCTCCAGTTACTGTTAAAATTGGAACTTAGCCATTTCCGGCAAAAGTCCAAATCTGCGCGTCTGAAAAGTAGCCAGCCTGTGCAAGTACTGTCGAGAGGAGGAGGGACAAGGCCACCAAACAAGCAACGGATCTCAGCCAACCCTCCGCCTATAAATAGTGAAGGATGAAGACGTGAAGACGTAGAACACTACCTGCGCATACGAGCCTACTGCAAACAAACACTCCCAGCTTTCATAGCAATCTTCGAGTCTTTGTTTTCCAGTGTTCTCCGAGTTTCCAGTTCATCGGAACTCGTCTTCACAACCTTCACACTTAGAGTCTAAGCCCATTCCATATCCAAGCTTAGAAGAAGAGCTCTAGCCATCTTTGCACTTATTGTAAAGAGCTCTTCATAGTGTGTTTCGTCAACCAAAAACCCTAAACTCTGTCTGTTAGTTTTTGAGTGTCGTTGTTAGGTTGTTCAGATCCAAAGCCCTTCTTTCATCGATTGAAGAAGCCTCGATCGTAGAGTTGAGATCCAAGCTTACACTTACATCGTTTGTGTAAAGCTCGATCGAAACTAGGCTGTAAGGAGAGCCCGCAATCTCCCTGTCTGTTTTGACTGAAGCAAGTGAAGCTTCCAGTCTTTGTTAGGTTTGTGTAGTGAACCCGCAATCACTACTTCTGTCGTTTGATCTAGGCGAGTGAAGCCCGATCTTGACCAGGTTTTTGAAGGACCCGTAACCTTCAAGTTCTTGAGTGAAAAGAACAGTTGCCGTCGTGCAACAAAGTGGACGTAGGAGTGTTATCTCCGAACCACTATAAATCTCTGCGTCGTATCTCTCTTACCTTAATCTCTTTACAGTATTCGATTATCCATTGCACGTGCATATAAACAAACTTAACTTGGATTTTCAATTACTTAGGAAAGATTATAGCTCACCAAATTCCGCACAAAGAGTAATGTCTCACTCTTGATCAGGCTCTAAGCTTAGGTCAAGAGATTCGTGATTGCTTTAGATCTAGCCCTCGGCTAGGTCTTAGTATTTCCAAAGAGCACTTTACTTTATACTCTGAGTTAAGGAATTGAAGTTGAAAAACTTCAAAATACGTATTCACCCCCCCCCCCTCTACGTATTTTTCCTATAGCAAACCGGGACCAACAAGTGGTATCAGAGCAGCGGTTCTTTCGAGCCTCTGCTTTGCATACCTAAAGCGAGCCCCCACTCGCTTCACGTTGTCTCACTGAACCGGATCCTATTTTCCTAAGTGCATCAAAATCTCACCCACGCATATTGCATTTACTGCTGATAGTTTGCTAAGTCTACATACAGTGCATCAAATCTTCCACAGTTCTCGATCGAAGGATATGAGATATGGAGTTTCCGTGTCGAGAGCTTCCTATGCTCAATCCACGACCGGATGTGGGAAGTCATTGAAGACGGACCAATCGAAATCAAGAAAGCCATATCTGTGGAGGTTCCAGCCGCTGAAGGTCGTCCAGCCCACGTTCGACAACAGTACGTGGAGAAGGATAAGGATGAGTATACTCCAAATGACTTCAAAGTTGCCAACCTCGACAAGATTGCACGCCACACGATGCAGAGCACCGTTTCGGACGCCTATCTACCACGGATAAGGAAATGTGCAATGGCAAAGGAAATGTGGGAAACCCTAGCCCTCATTTCTCAAGGCACAGACAAAATCAAGGAGAACAAGCTCGCCGTTCAGATGCGGGAATTTGAAAATCTGGTGATGAAGTCAGGAGAGTCCATCGACGCCTTCGAGCTGAGAGTTACCAACATTACTGCAACTCTCAACTCGCTTGGGAAGGAACTCACAGACAAGGAAGTAAACCTGAAAATAGTCCGTGCTCTCACAAGGAAGTGGCAGACTATGAAGGAGCTATATCTAGCTACCAAGGATCTAACGAAGCTCACGCCAGAAGTGCTGTTCTCCGAGCTCAAAGCTCACGAGTTTGATCTGAATCGAATGAGCCTTGACGACGAAGATGAAGCGCCCACTACGTCAAAAGGAGTAGCATTCAAAGCCGCCGAAGGGCCAAGCGAGCAGTCGCTTGCCAAGATGACAAGGGAAGAATTGGAAGAACACATTGCGTTCTTATCCAAGAACTTCAACAAGATGAACTCTCGAGTGGGCAAGTACAAAAGATTCTACAAGCAGTACAAAGGGAGGAGCACTGATGCTCGAGAAGGAAAAGGAAAGAGAGAAGAGACGACCAAGCCGATCCCACGAGACATGATGGAAGTGGAGTGTTATCACTGCCACAAGATGGGCCACTACAAATCCGATTGCCCAAAGCTAAGTGCCAAAGAGCGCAAAGAATTGAAGGCTAAGAGGGATGCTCCAAGGCGAGTGCTCGTAGCGAGTGAAGTGCCGGTTGCTACAACTGAAGATCCACCAAGCGACTCAGATGCATTCACTGATCCAAATTCCAGTGATGGTGAGGATCTTGGATTTATGGCGCTCACTGACGAAGAAACAGGAGAGGTGAGCGCCGTGGATCCCATGCCAAGTGAGGGTCAACTAGTATGGTACTTGGACAGTGGATGTTCAAGACACATGACTGGCATGAAAGCTCTACTTCACAACTACATAGAGAAGAAGGGTCCACACGTAACCTTTGGTGACAACTCTCGAGGAAGCACCAGGGGATATGGCGCACTGAAAATTGGAAAGCTCACAATTGAAGAAGTCTCCTATGTGGAAGGACTCAAGCACAACCTGTTGTCTATTTCACAGTTTTGTGATAAAGGGTACAGGGTGGAGTTCATCTCCAACAAGTGCATTGTGAAGAGCAAACTCACATCCCAGATTGTGCTCACTGGAATAAGGCAGAGAAACGTCTACATAGCACAATGGGACAGCTGCAAGGAGGAAACTTGTCTAGTTGCAAGAAGTGCTACAGAAATTGGATGGCTATGGCACAGACGCTTGAACCACCTCAATTTCAAAGCTATCAATCGCTTAGCTCGGAAAGGTTTGGTGCAAGGCATACCAAATGAAGTCTTCATCAAAGACCATCCATGCGCACCATGCCAACGAGGGAAGCAGACGAAGAAGCACTTCGCTAGTCTCGAAGAAGCCTCATCAAAGCGAGTGCTCGAGCTGCTTCACATGGATCTGTTTGGTCCAGTTACTCCAGTTAGTGTAAATGGAAGGAAGTACACTCTAGTTGTAGTCGATGATTTCTCTCGCTACACTTGGGTTGTATTTCTATTCAGCAAGAAGGAGACACTGACCAAACTGCCACAACTACTCAAGCGATTGGCGGTGGAAAAGAATCAAGCTATCGTGACCATTCGCTCCGACAAAGGCACAGAGTTCCTGAACTCTACAATTGAAGCGTACTGCACGGAGCATGGCATAGCACATCAAACTTCTTCAGCACGCACTCCTCAGCAGAATGGAGTTGCTGAAAGAAGAAATTGAATCATCAAAGAAGCCGTTCGCACCCTGATTGCTGACTCGAAGCTTCCGATGAAGTATTGGGCTGAAGCTGCCAACACGGCGTGCTACACACAGAATCGGACGCTTCTCAACAAATGGCACGACAAAACTCCATATGAAATATGGACAGGGAGAATTCCTAACATATCTTATTTCCATATTTTTGGTTGTAGGGTCTTCATTCACAACAATGGGAAGTCGCAGTTGAAAGCTTTTGAAAGCAAAGCAGATGAAGGAGTATTCTTAGGATACTCGACGTCTAGCAAAGCCTACAGAGTATTCAACTGTAGAACCCTAATTGTGGAGGAATCACCCCATGTCGTATTTGATGAATCTTCTTTAAGTCTTCCACAGGAACAGGCTCAAGCGAATGAAAAGGATCAAAGCAAGGAACCCTCAAATCAACTCACTTGGGACGTGCTTGATGAAGATGATGAGATCAAGGACTCAAGCGAGCAGGATCCCAAAGGAGAAGTCGAAGCTGCCCCCAAGATTCCTGAAGCTAGTGCAGGCCAAGCACCCAATCCAGTCGCTTCAGATGGTGAAGCGAGTGACAAGGAAGCAGATGAAGATGAAGCTGGCGGATCCAAGCGTGCATGGCTCAAAGATCACTCACCTAGCCAAATCATTGGAGATCCATCCAAGGGTGTAGTGACCAGAAGTCAAGTGTTTGGAGAAAGTGCCATGTTCAGTTGCTTTCTCTCAAACATTGAGCCATCAAGCGTGGAGGAAGCCCTAGCCGACTCCAACTGGGTGATAGCCATGCAAGAAGAGCTGAACCAGTTCACTAGAAATGACGTATGGTACCTCGTGGATCGTCCCAAGTTCCAGCATGTTATTGGCACCAAGTGGGTGTTCAAAAACAAGACAGACGAGGAACACAATGTTGTGAGGAACAAGGTGCGTCTAGTCGCTAAAGGCTACTGCCAAGAGGAAGGAATCGATTTCGATGAGACCTTCGCTCCAGTGGCACGGCTTGAAGCGATCCGACTATTTCTAGCCTATGCAGCGGCCAAGAAATTCAAAGTGTATCAAATGGATGTGAAGAGCGCGTTCCTCAACGGTGAATTGAAGGAAGAAGTGTATGTGGAGCAGCCACCGGGTTTCGAGCAGGGAGATAAAGTGTATCGCTTAAAGAAAGCCCTGTATGGGTTGAAGCAAGCTCCCAGAGCTTGGTACGATACACTATCTCAATTCCTAGTGGATAATGGATTTCAAAAGGGAAAGATAGATCGAACTCTCTTCACTATAAATTATGGAAATGATATGCTATGGGTTCAGATCTATGTGGATGACATCATATTTGGATCGCCAAACCAGTTGCTTAGCGAAATGTTTGGAGAGTTGATGAAGACCAAGTATGAGATGTCAATGATTGGCTTGATGAGCTGCTTTCTAGGTCTTCAAGTGAAGCAGCAGGATAATGGAATTTTCATCAACCAAGCGAAGTACACTAGAGATATGCTTGCCAAGTTTGGTGTTCAACATGCTAAAGCTGTGAAGATTCCTATGAATACCAACTGGAAGATGGAGCCAGACGAAGGAGGAAAATCTGTAGATCCTACAGATTATCGTGCCCTAATTGGGTCACTACTCTATCTCACTGCAAGCCGGCCAGATATCGCCTTTGCAGTCGGAGTCTGCGCTCGCTTCCAAAGCAATCCCAAACACAGCCATCTTGAAGCTGCCAAAAGGATTCTTCGATATTTGAAGGGCACTATCAACATGGGTCTGTGGTATCCAGGGGAGGACAATTTGGAGCTCACTGGATATTCCGATGCTGACTATGGAGGTTGCCGAGTCGACAGGAAGTCAACTTCGGGCACATGTCAGTTCTTGGGAAGCAAGCTAATCTCGTGGTTCTCAAAGAAGCAAACAAGCGTAGCCACTTCAACAACTGAAGCTGAATATATGGCCGCAGGAAGCTGCTGTTCTCAAATCCTATGGCTTCGTCAACAGTTGAAGGACTACAAAGTTGAAGCGAATGAAATTCCGATCTTCTGCGACAATAACAGTGCCATATGTATCTCGCAGAATCCAGTGCTTCACACCAGGTGCAAGCATGTGGAAATTCGACATCATTTCATTCGTGATCATGTAGAGAAAAAGGATATCAAGCTCGAGAAAATTCATACCGATCTCCAGCGAGCAGATATCCTCACCAAGCCTCTAGCTGAGCCTCGATTCAACCAGCTATGCATGGAATTAGGGTTATTAGACCCTGGTGAAGAATGCTAGTTCCAGGATGCACGAAGGAGTGTTCGCTTATTCTCTTGTGCGTCACTCGCTTCGGATCTTCACCAACTCAAGCGAGCCACTTCAAATCTCACTCGCTTGAAGAAAAATGAAGTAAGGTGGAGATAGGTGGAGTATTGGAAGAAGTTCCCTACCAACTTATTGGAATTGTTAAGTATATGGTTAAGGGGGAACTATTGTTTCTCTCGGAGCAAGCTACTTCCAAAGCGAGCAAGAATGCTGCAATCTTGAATTCTGCATCGCTTCAATTTGCCCTAGCTTGGGTCAAAGCGAACCGACTGCAGATTCATTCTCTAGAATGTAGGAAAGCTTGAAGGTTTACCTTTTTATACAAAAGGTTGCAGGGCTGGTGACATGCTTCTGCGTAAAATACGAGATTGTCTTGTCAGAGCATTCTCATTGTCATCCTGTCCATTTCTGCTCTGAGATAAGGACTTGTACTCATCCCCCATTCATCGTGAATAAGTACACTTACGTGATGCTCCCTTCGGGTTGTAGTAAGCTTGTGTACTTTATTCATTTTCTCCCTCATTCACTTCGATGGAGGACTCTCTAATTCGTAGAGGAAGATGAATGCCGTGAAGATGAATGCCATGAAGATCTAACTCAACGTGTAGCATTCAACATGTGGTATCAAATTCAAGTGAAGTCTTCAATTTGTGGTATCAATCTCCTACGAAGTGAGATTGACTGGTAAGTGTTTCAATTTTAAGTACACTAAGTGAGCCGAAGCGTGCTAGAAACCTTCACTCACTACGTGGAAAATATAAAGTGAATCTGACACAAATACAAAGAGGAAAACATTCTTGTTTATCCTCGAAGTATGTAAGTCAGAAACATTTTAAATTAAGCAAAGAAATTCAATTTCTTATTCCAGTCGCTTCAGATGGCCAAGCGAGTGCTTCGTCACTCAAGGCTAGCCATCGCAAGCGAGTGCGGAACAGTCACTCAAGCGAATGCCTCTCAAGCGAGTCAAGGCGTAGCGGCCCAACTCGAAGCGAGCGGGCACGAAGCGAGTATGAGCTGTCTGCACTCGAGTGCAATTTTACTTTCTGCTGTGCATTTAATGCAGGTACAGGAACGGCGGAAATAACGGGCGCGTGTTCACACGTTTGAATTTGAAGCGGGAAAAGGCGGAGAAAATCCAGCCGTCGAATCTTAACAGCCCCCAATCTGGAGCCGTTCGATCAACGCCGTATACGACAAGCCAACCATAGAAGGCCACAGGCGACGCCGAGCAACTGGCGGTTCACTTTTACTGTGATGACGCCGGACACGTCAGATCCATCACCGCACGTCCGCCGCCTACCTACAGGACTTTCGGCGTTATTACCGTCCTACCCCTGCCACGTCAGCCATAACCTAACTCTATATATATGGGACGAGGCAGAACTGCAGAAACTTTCACAGCCTTCTAAAATTGCCATTCTCGTGCTAGATCTGCAATTACTCTGCAACTCACGAGTCTCAACCCTTAATTTTCATTGTTAAAACATCAGCCAAACTCTCTCAGAATCACCATGGGAAAGAAGAAGAACACCGAGACGATGGAGGAGTTTCTCGCGGAGGTCGACAAACACATCAATGTCGAACCTCATCTCGATCCAGCCATCATCGAGAGAAATGGTTTTCTCCGTAGGGCCATGACCAAGGCCGGACTATGGAAGTTTGTGACGGCGGTCCCGTCAAAAATTTTAGCCAAAGCCGTCGGCGAGCTCCTGCTAAATTTGAGGAAGGAGCAAAACATATCCTCATTCACCGATCCACAGACGAGGAGGCCAGTGGAGGTGGACATGAATGAGCTGATCGGCACGTTCAACTTGCCGAGAGAAGGAGGAGACTCATTACTGGATTTGGGTCTCTCGGCCGGAGTTCAGTACGGTCGTTTTGCAACCGCCGAAGCCGATCCAAATTTTAAGGAGGCAAGTATCCGTTCGAGTTTGAAGGCCCCCTTCAACCACATTTGCGAGCTCTTCTCGAAGAGTGTCGCGTGCTACATCGGAACCTTGGATACTCTTTCTGAGACGAAGCTGATCGCCACAGCAGTCATCGTCGACAGCCTCACCGGAACCAACTTCAACTGGCATGACTGGTTCCTCAATCAAATTCACGAAGCTGCTGCCGACTTTGCGTTCGTGAAGGGGAGCGCCGATCAGATTCTCCGCAAGGGGAAACTGAAGTTCTTCTCAAGGCTTTCCTATGCTTTGGAGAAGAAGTTTCCGGGCAAAGCATGGCCGGAAGATGAAGTCACCATCTACAACAAGCAATCCATATACTATGACAAATGGAGGAAGTCCAAGCAATTGATGGATTTGGGACTTCTGGAAATTGAAGTGCCCGTAGCGAGACCGGTTGCCGAAAGGCAAGCCGAAGTGAGCCAAGTGAGGCCGGTCGCTTCACCCGGGAAGCGAGCCGCGCCGAAGCGAGGCAAGAAGACAAAGCGAGTCGATTTACTTGTCCAAGAAAGCGAGGCGGTGGAGAAGCTGCTTGAGGACATTGAAGCGACTCAACCCCAGCCTTTACCCATCAAAGCCAAATCACCCCCACTCCAAATCCAAACCCACATCACCCAAATACCAGAACCTCAATCTTCATCAACCCAACACCATTAAAACAGATAACCCCCCTCTCTCCCCATGAAGAAGAGTCAGCATCTTCTTTTCACATTCCCACTGTTCCATTCCTCAGCACAGATGAAGCTGCTGCCTACACTTCATTCACCCCGCTTCAATCCCAGCCGATACAACCACCACCCACCGAAACTATCCAACCACCACCCACTGAAGCCATCCAGATTTCCGAAACCCCATCACCTACCCAATCCCTCTCGACATCGGCAGCTACAGCCGATACCCGCCCAAACAGTAGGAGAACAACCCATCGTTCCTCAATTCATAACCCCTGCCCTCACCGTACACAAGCGGGCTCTGGAACGCTATGTCTTGGACAGAGAGCAAGCCGCTGAAACTATCAACCTTCGCTACAATCTTAGCTCCGCGAAAGTTGCATGGAACAACGTGTTCTACACAAATGTAGTCGACTTTCTGACGTACATCACGTACCGAGGAACGGAGTACTACAAAATTTTCAGACTCCTCAAAGCCTTCACCGAAGAGGAACTGATTCAAATGGAGGCCAAGACACTCAACTTCATAGGCGAAAATGGCTTCCATGCCTTCCTTGATGGGACCAGCTTCTGGGAGAAGCTGGATGCAAAGGTGAAGGAGTCATATCCACTCGCTACAGTTCCGAAGCGAGTGCCCTCCTCTCATGAAAGGAAGCTGATCAGAGAGCATAGGGAGGAGGTGGAGTTGAAAGATGCTGAGATTGCTAGTCTCCAAAGCGAGATTACCAAGATGAGTGAAGAGATGGAGAGGAAGGCGGGGGAGGTCATTGGTCTTAGAGAAGACTTTGACAGGAAGAAAAGGGAATTGGAGGGAAAGGTGGAGGAGAAGGAGAGGCTTCTAGAGGAGAAAGAGGAGGCGCTGGAGGCGCAGATGAAGCTAGTGGATGACAACACCAAAACCATCACCGAACTCAAGGGCTTGCTTGAGGCAGAAAGAAGCCGCTTGAGGGAGGTTAATGCAAAATTAATCGCTCTTGCCAAAGAGAAGAAGGTGTTAGAAAAGGAGGTGAAGGAGCTGAAAGAGAAGGTGGAGAACAGAGAAGGAGAGTTAGTGATGAAGGGAAGCGAGCTCCTCAATACCAAAAAGGCTCTTGACTCACTTCGAACTGAGTTGAAGGGAGTCAAGGATGAGAGTGCAATTGACAAGAGAGAACTGGAGAGTCTGAGGAGCAGTGCACAGGCTCTTGACTTGAAGAATGCTGAACTGTCAATCCTACTGCAGAAAGTCAAGAGACTAAAAGAAACTCTCACAGTAAGGATCACTGCAGATGCCGAATTTCACAACTCTCTCAATCGAAGGGAGAGGAGACTTGCCGGGATGAAGGCAGAACTTGAAGCTTCCAAGGAACACTTGGAATTCACACTTCAAGAAGAAACAAAGAAAATAACCAAAGCCGTCGAAGCGGAGCTGGAGGCTCGCTTCAGAGAGGTAGAGCCATTGGAGAGTATGATGGCGTCGGTTGTTGAGAGAGAAAGGCAGTGCAAATATCTGCTTGAAGAGATAAGCATCAAGACTGCTGAACTAGTGGCGCCCTCCATGGATAAAACCCAGCAGATGCTTCAAGCTATCTTCAATTCGGTCAACTCTCTTCAACAATCCGTTTCCGGAAAATCCATCATCCTAACCCCTGATGATGCCAAAAAGGGGGAAGGACAAGTGAAGCTAGGAGGGGAAGGACAGCTTCACGGAGAAGGAGTTGGAGGTTCAGGGGGAAGTAGAATCGGAGTGGAGAGAATGTTGGAGGGAGGCAGTAGTGATGGAGGTGTGAAGGAGGTAGTAGATGAAGCGAGGGCTCTTGGCAAGACGAAGCTCACGGAGGAGGAGTTATTAAAAATTCTTGAAGAGCCCAGCAGGCCGCTTCAGGAGAAGGTGCTTGCCGCTTCAATTGCAAAACACCCTCCAGTGACCGTGTTGACGAAGGAGGAAAAGCGGAAGCAGGTGGAGAAGGATGCTGCCATGGCGTGGGAAATGGAGCAACTAACAAAACTTTCTGTTGGTGCAGGTGCTTCATCCATTTCCAAAGCGGCTGCTTTACCCAAAGCGCCCGCTTCAGCCGCCGCACTAGCTTCAACTGCCGCACTCGCTTCATCCGCAGTCATCCCCTCTAGTGCCGCTACAAAGAAGGACATGCCACCTCCCCCACCACCGAAGCAGTCATTGAAGCGAGCTGCTCCAGATTCTAAGCAAGATGACCCCGAGGCCAAGCGCCAAAAGGTCAAGCAAGCAGTCGCTTCAAAAGCTGGAAGAGAGGAGAGAAAAAGGAAGAAGAGAAGAAGGAGGAAGAAGGAAAGGAGAAGGAGAAGGAGGATGAAGCTGCAGGAAACCTTTGAGTTTCAAGCTTCTGAACATATCTTTTTGTGAACTGCCTTGTTCATCTATCTAATTTCAATTTTTGTCTCCTCTGTGTCATTTACTCGCTTTGTGAATGACTTTACATTTTTGCTACAAACTCATTAATTTAACCGAAAAAAAAGGGGAAGGAACTTAAAAGAAAATTACAAACGAAACTGCAAAGGAAGCAGTCGCTTGGAGTTCCCTTCACGGTTAGATAGACTAGATTTATTTTTTATCTAAGTCGTATGGGTTTTGGCATCATCAAAAAGGGGGAAATTGTTGGGAATTGTTAAGGACTAAATTGTTAAGGGGGAACTACATGGGATATTTGATAAATAAAGTCATTTGTTTTGATTAGATCCCAAAACCCCAAGCGTCCTATTCCCAAGCGACCCATTTTGATGTAGTTTATAGGTTAGAATTTTTCTAAGCCTACTCTGTTAGGATGGCTCTTTTATTTTGCTTAGACTAGGCTTCAAAAGTTCAAGTGAAGACCACTCACTTGAGTGTGTTTTCCAAAGCGAAGCGGGTCAAGCAAACTGATGTGAAGCGTGCCGAAGAATAGCGAAGCGAAGCGATCGCTACAGTAGATTCAAGTGAGTCTGGCAAAGCAAAGCGAAGCGAGCGCTACAGTTCAAAGCCAAGCGAAGCGAAGCGAGCGCTACAGTGGAATCAAGTGAACCCACTAAAGCGAAGCGAAGCGTGCGCTACAAAGAAAAGCCGAAGCGAGTCGACAATTAATTAAGTAGCGTCACGGGAAATTTATTTCTCAAGTGGCTCACTACAAATATGACTGTGAAGCGACTCACTTCAGCGGCCGCTACAACTTCAAAGCGAAGCGAGCCACTACCTACCAGAAAGCGACAGCACAAATTCCCACTCCGAATTTGAACTCCAGTCAACTGGAGATCTTCGCATTTATTACGAGATCTCCACGTGTCGACTCAAGAGAGGAGCAGAGGAGTTGACTGCCAGGCCGACAAGGCGCCGCTACAGTACTGGCTCGCTCCAGTTACTGTTAAAATTGGAACTTAGCCATTTCCGGCAAAAGTCCAAATCTGCGCGTCTGAAAAGTAGCCAGCCTGTGCAAGTACTGTCGAGAGGAGGAGGGACAAGGCCACCAACCAAGCAACGGATCTCAGCCAACCGTCCGCCTATAAATAGTGAAGGATGAAGACGTGAAGACGTAGAACACTACCTGCGCATACGAGCCTACTGCAAACAAACACTCCCAGCTTTCATAGCAATCTTCGAGTCTTTGTTTTCCAGTGTTCTCCGAGTTTCCAGTTCATCGAAACTCGTCTTCACAACCTTCACACTTAGAGTCTAAGCCCATTCCATATCCAAGCTTAGAAGAAGAGCTCTAGCCATCTTTGCACTTATTGTAAAGAGCTCTTCATAGTGTGTTTCGTCAACCAAAAACCCTAAACTCTGTCTGTTAGGTTTTTGAGTGTCGTTGTTAGGTTGTTCAGATCCAAAGCCCTTCTTTCATCGATTGAAGAAGCCTCGATCGTAGAGTTGAGATCCAAGCTTACACTTACATCGTTTGTGTAAAGCTCGATCGAAACTAGGCTGTAAGGAGAGCCCGCAATCTCCCTGTCT
The DNA here is from genome assembly GCA_024222315.1 of Thymus quinquecostatus. Classification (NCBI taxonomy): domain Eukaryota; kingdom Viridiplantae; phylum Streptophyta; class Magnoliopsida; order Lamiales; family Lamiaceae; genus Thymus; species Thymus quinquecostatus. The sequence goes on along the minus strand of CM044172.1, from coordinate 144,524 downwards.
GTTTTGACTGAAGCAAGTGAAGCTTCCAGTCTTTGTTAGGTTTGTGTAGTGAACCCGCAATCACTACTTCTGTCGTTTGATCTAGGCGAGTGAAGCCCGATCTTGACCAGGTTTTTGAAGGACCCGTAACCTTCAAGTTCTTGAGTGAAAAGAACAGTTGCCGTCGTGCAACAAAGTGGACGTAGGAGTGTTATCTCCGAACCACTATAAATCTCTGCGTCGTATCTCTCTTACCTTAATCTCTTTACAGTATTCGATTATCCATTGCACGTGCATATAAACAAACTTAACTTGGATTTTCAATTACTTAGGAAAGATTATAGCTCACCAAATTCCGCACAAAGAGTAAAGTCTCACTCTTGATCAAGCTCTAAGCTTAGGTCAAGAGATTCGTGATTGCTTTAGATCTAGCCCTCGGCTAGGTCTTAGTATTTCCAAAGAGCACTTTACTTTATACTCTGAGTTAAGGAATTGAAGTTGAAAAACTTCAAAATACGTATTCACCCCCCCCCCCCCCCCCTCTACGTATTTTTCCTATAGCAAACCGGGACCAACATCCCATATCTCATTCGTAATCGCCCGGATCCATTTCATTCTTTCACCATGTGAAATTTTATACCAAGAGCTATAATTATGGGCCCCCAGAGGTGCAAAATCCGACGATCCCCGGCGGCCGAAAAAATGAGATTTCGCCCTAGTGGTACCCCTTAGAGTTTTGGTCAAAAACGCTCCGGAATGAGATCAAAATTTTATTATTCCAAATCATTCCAATGATGTTTTGGAGCGGTATCTGATGAATTTTGCATCATTATAGCTCCTATATAGAGGCTAGATTGTACGATTGCTCCGTAAAATGAGATACCGCTTATGGTGCCCAATTCGGATTCTATTTTTACCCAGTAAACACCGTCAAATACCAAATTTCTCAAGCAAATATCGTAGCCTTCCGAATGAGCTTTCTAGGGGTTTCAAAATTGGGTCATTCAGATCTAAACGAGTTAGTTATGGCCAAATCGGTGAGGGCACGACGGAATCTGGGTCGAACGGGGAGGGCAGCAGGCAAAAAGGCCCATATCTCATTCGTTATCGTCCGGATCCATTTCATTCTTTCACCATGTGCAATTTTATTCAAGAGGTATAATTATGGGCCCCCGGAGGTGCAAAATCCGACGATCCCTAGCGGGTCGAAAAAGTGAGATTTCACCCTAGTGGTACCCCTTAGAGTTTTGGTCAAAAATGCTCCGTAATGAGATCTAAATTTTATTATTCCACATCATCCCAGTGATGTTTTGGAGCGGTATATGATGAATTTTGCATCATTCTGGCTCCTATATAGAGGCTAGATTGTACGAATACTCCGGAAAATGAGAAACCGCTTAAGGAGCCCAATTCGGATTCTATTTTCACCCAGTAAACACCGTCAAATACCAAATTTCATAAGTCCATATCGTAGCCTTCCGAATGAGCTTTCTAGGGGATTCTAAATTGGGTCATTCGGATAAAAAACGAGATAGTTATGGCCAAAACGGTGAGAGCACGACGGAATCTGGGTCGAACGGGGAGGGCAGCAGGCAAAAACGCCCATATCTCATTCGTTATCGCCCGGATCCATTTCATTCTTTCACCATGTGAAATTTTATACCAAGAGCTATAATTATGGGCCCCAGAGGTGCAAAATCCGACGATCCCCGGCGGGCCTAAAAAGTGAGATTTCACCCTAGTGGTACCCCTTAGAGTTTTGGTCAAAAATGCTCCGGAATGAGATCTAAATTTTATTATTCCACATCATCCCAGTGATGTTTTTGAGAGGTATATGATGAATTTTACATCATTCTAGCTCCTATATAGAGGCTAGATTGTACGATTACTCCGGAAAATGAGAAACCGCTTAAGGTACCCAATTCGGATTCTATTTTCACCCAGTAAACACCGTCAAATACCAAATTTCGCAAGTCTATATTGTTGCTTTCCGAATGAGCATTCTAGGGGTTTCAAAATCTGGTCATTCGGATCTAAAACGAGTTAGTTATGGCCAAAACGGTGAGGGCACGACGGAATCTGGGTCGAACGGGGAGGGCTGCAGGCAAAAAGGCCCATATCTCATTCGTTATCGTCCGGATCCATTTAATTCTTTCACGTCATGCAATTTTATTCCAAGAGATATAATTATGGGCCCCCGGAGGTGCAAAATCCGACGCTCCCCGGCGGGCCGAAAAAATGAGATTTCGCCCTAGTGGTACCCCTTAGAGTTATGGTCAAAAACGCTCCGGAATGAGATCGAAATTTTATTATTCCAAATCATCCCAATGATGTTTTGGAGCGGTATCTGATGAATTTTGCATCATTATAGCTCCTATATAGAGGCTAGATTGTACGATTACTCCGTAACATGAGAAACCGCTTAAGGTACCCAATTCGGATTCTATTTTCACCCAGTAAACACCGTCAAATACCAAATTTCGCATGTCCATATTATTACTTTCCGAATGAGCTTTCTAGGGGTTTCAAAATCTGGTCATTCGGATCTAAAACGAGTTAGTTATGGCCAAAACGGTGAGGGCACGACGGAATCTGGGTCGAACGGGGAGGGCAGTATGCAAAAAGGCCCATATCTCATTCTTTATCGTCCGGATCCATTTAATTCTTTCACGTCATGAAATTTTATTCCAAGACATATAATTATGGGCCCCCGGAGGTGCATAATCCGACGCTCCCCGGCGGGCCGAAAAAATGAGATTTCGCCCTAGTGATACCCCTTAGAGTTTTGGTCAAAAACGCTCCGGAATGAGATCGAAATTTTATTATTTCAAATCATCCCAATGATGTTTTGGAGCGGTATTTGATTAATTTTGCATCATTATAGCTCCTATATAGAGGCTAGATTGTACGATTACTCCGTAACATGAGAAACCGCTTAAGGTACCCAATTCGGATTCTATTTTCACCCAGTAAACACCGTCAAATACAAATTTCGCAAGTCCATATTGTTGCTTTCCGAATGAGCTTTCTAGGGGTTTCAAAATCTGGTCATTCGGATCTAAAACGAGTTAGTTATGGCCAAAACGGTGAGGGCACGACGGAATCTGGGTCGAACGGGGAGGGCAGCAGGCAAAAAGGCCCATATCTTATTCCTTATCGTCTGGATCCATTTAATTCTTTCACGTCATGCAATTTTATTCCAAGAGATATAATTATGGGCCCCCGGAGGTGCAAAATCCGACGCTCCCCGGCGGGCCGAAAAAAAGAGATTTCGCCCTAGTGGTACCCCTTAGAGTTTTGGTCAAAAACGCTCCGGAATGAGATCGAAATTTTATTATTCCAAATCATCCCAATGATGTTTTGGAGCGGTATCTGATGAATTTTGCATCTTTATAGCTCCTATATAGAGGCTAGATTGTACGATTACTCCGTAAAATGAGAAACCGCTTAAGGTACCCAATTCGGATTCTATTTTCACCCAGTAAACACCGTCAAATACCAAATTTCGCAAGTCCATATTGTAGCTTTCCGAAATAGCTTTCTAGGGGTTTCAAAATCGGGTCATTCGGATCTAAAACGAGTTAGTTATGGCCAAAACGGTGAGGGCACGACGAAATCTGGGTCGAACGGGGAAGGCAGCAGGCAAAAAGGCCCATATCTCATTCGTTATCGTCCGGATCCATTACATTCTTTCATGTCATGCAATTTTATTCCAAAAGATATAATTATGGGCCCCCGGAGGTGCAAAATCCGACGATCCCCGGCGGGCCGAAAAAGTGAGATTTCGCCCTAGTGGTACCCCTTAGAGTTTTGGTCAAAAACGCTCCGGAAGAGATCAAAATTTTATTATTCCAAATCATCCCAATGATGTTTTCGAGCGGTATCTGATGAATTTTGTATCGTTATAGCTCCTATATAGAGGCTAGATTGTACGATTACTCCGCAAAATGAGATACCGCTTATGGTGCCCAATTCGGATTCTATTTTTACCCAGTAAACACCATCAAATACCAAAATTTGCAACTCCATATTGTAGCCTTCCAAATGAGCTTTCTTGGGGTTTCAAAATTGGGTCATTCAGATCTAAAACGAGTTAGTTATGGCCAAAACGGTGAGGGCACGACGGAATCTGGGTCGAACGGTGAGGGCAGCATGCAAAAAGGCCCATATCTCATTCGTTATCGTCCGGATCCATTACATTCTTTCACCATGTGCAATTTTATTCCAAGTGGTATAATTATGGGCCCCCGGAGGTGCAAAATCCGACGATCCCCAGCGTGTCGAAAAAGTGAGATTTCACCCTAGTGGTACCCCTTAGAGTTTTGGTCAAAAATGCTCCGTAATGAGATCTAAATTTTATTATTCCAAATCATCCCAGTGATGTTTTGGAGTGGTATATGATGAATTTTGCATCATTCTAGCTCCTATATAGAAGCTAGATTGTACGATTACTCCGGAAAATGAGAAACCGCTTAAGGTGCCCAATTCGGATTCTATTTTCACCCAGTAAACACCGTCAAATACCAAATGTCGCAAGTCCATATCGTACCCTTCCGAATGAGCTTTCTAGGGGTTTCAAAATCGTATCATTCGGATCTAAAACGAGTTAGTTATGGCCAAAACGGTGAGGGCACAACGAAATCTGGGTCGAAAGGAGAGGGCAGCAGGCAAAAAGGCCCATATCTCATTCGTTATCGTCCGGATCCATTTCATTCTTTCACCAAGTGCAATTTTATTCCATGAGCTATAATTATGGGCCCCCGTAGGTGCAAAATCTGACGATCCCCGGCGGGTCGAAAAAATGAGATTTTGCCCTAGTGGTACCCCTTAGAGTTTTGGTCAAAAACGCTCCGGAATGAGATCTAAATTTTATTATTCCAAATCATCCCAGTGATGTTTTGGAGTGGTATATGATGAATTTTGCATCATTCTAGCTCCTATATAGAGGCTAGATTGTACGATTACTCCGGAAAATGAGAAACCGCTTAAGGTGCCCAATTCGGATTCTATTTTCACCCAGTAAACACCGTCAAATACCAAATGTCGCAAGTCCATATCGTACCCTTCCGAATGAGCTTTCTTGGGGATTCTAAATTGGGTCATTCGGATAAAAAATGAGATAGTTATGGCCAAAACGGTGAGGGCACGACGGAATCTGGGTCGAACGGGGAGGGCAGCAGGCAAAAAGTCCCATATCTCATTCGTTATCGCCCGGATCCATTTCATTCTTTCACCATGTGAAATTTTATACCAAGAGATATAATTATGGGCCCCCAGAGGTGTAAAATCCGACGATCCCCGGCGGCCGAAAAAATGAGATTTCGCCCTAGTGGTACCCCTTAGAGTTTTGGTCAAAAACGCTCCGGAATGAGATCAAAATTTTATTATTCCAAATTATTCCAATGATGTTTTGGAGCGGTATCTGATGACATTTGCATCATTATAGCTCCTATATAGAGGCTAGATTGTACGATTGCTCCGTAAAATGAGATACCGCTTATGGTGCCCAATTCGGATTCTATTTTTACCCAGTAAACACCGTCAAATACCAAATTTCTCAAGCCAATATCGTAGCCTTCCGAATGAGCTTTCTAGGGGTTTCAAAATTGGGTCATTCAGATCTAAAACGAGTTAGTTATGGCCAAATCGGTGAGGGCACGACGGAATTTGGGTCGAACGGGGAGGGCAGCAGGCAAAAAGGCCCATATCTCATTCGTTATCGTCCGGATCCATTTCATTCTTTCACCATGTGCAATTTTATTCCAAGAGGTATAATTATGGGCCCCCGGAGGTGCAAAATCCGACGATCCCTAGCGGGTCGAAAAAGTGAGATTTCACCCTAGTGGTACCCCTTAGAGTTTTGGTCAAAAATGCTCCGTAATGAGATCTAAATTTTATTATTCCACATCCATCCAGTGATGTTTTGGAGCGGTATATGATGAATTTTGCATCATTCTGGCTCCTTTATAGAGGCTAGATTGTACGAATACTCCGGAAAATGAGAAACCGCTTAAGGTGCCCAATTCGGATTCTATTTTCACCCAGTAAACACCGTCAAATACCAAATTTCATAAGTCCATATCGTAGCCTTCCGAATGAGCTTTCTAGGGGATTCTAAATTGGGTCATTCGGATAAAAAACAAGATAGTTATGGCCAAAACGGTGAGGGCACGACGGAATCTGGGTCGAACGGGGAGGGCAGCAGGCAAAAAGTCCCATATCTCATTCGTTATCGCCCGGATCCATTTCATTCTTTCACCATGTGAAATTTTATACCAAGAGCTATAATTATGGGCCCCCAGAGGTGCAAAACCCGACGATCCCCGGCGGGCCGAAAAAGTGAGATTTCACCCTAGTGGTACCCCTTAGAGTTTTGGTCAATAATGCTCCGGAATGAGATCTAAATTTTATTATTCCACATCATCCCAGTGATGTTTTTGAGAGATATATGATGAATTTTGCATCATTCTAGCTCCTATATAGAGGCTAGATTGTACGATTACTCCGGAAAATGAGAAACCGCTTAAGTTACCCAATTCGGATTCTATTTTCACCCAGTAAACATCGTCAAATACCAAATTTCGCAAGTCCATATTGTAGCCTTCCGAATGAGCTTTCTATGGGTTTCAAAATTGGGTCATTCGGATCTAAATCGAGTTAGTTATGGCCAAAACGGTGAGGGCACGACGGAATCTGGGTCGAACGGGGAGGGCAGCAGGCAAAAATGCCCATATCTCATTCGTTATCGTCCGGATCCATTTAATTCTTTCACGTCATGCAATTTTATTCCAAGACATATAATTATGGGCCCCCAGGTGCAAAATCCGACGCTCCCCGGCGGGCCGAAAAAATGAGATTTCGCCCTTGTGATACCCCTTAGAGTTTTGGTTAAAAACGCTCCGGAATGAGATCGAAATTTTATTATTCCAAACCATCCCAATGATGTTTTGGAGCGGTATCTGATGAATTTTGCATCATTATAGCTCCTATATAGAGGCTAGATTGTACGATTACTCCGTAAAATGAGAAACCGCTTAAGGTACCCAATTCGGATTCTATTTTCACCCAGTAAACACCGTCAAATACCAAATTTCGCAAATTCATATTGTAGCTTTCCAAATGAGCTTTCTAGGGGTTTCAAAATCGGGTCATTCGGATCTAAACCGAGTTAGTTATGGCCAAAACGGTGAAGGCACGACGGAATCTGGGTCGAACGGGGAGGGCAGCAGGCAAAAAGGCCCATATCTCATTCGTTATCGTCCGGATTTCTTTCACGTCATGCAATTTTATTCCAAGAGATATAATTATGTGCCCCGGAGGTGCAAAATCCGACGCTCCCCCGGCGGGCCGAAAAAATGAGATTTCGCCCTAGTGGTACCCTTTAGAGTTTTGGTCAAAAACGCTCCGGAATGCGATCGAAATTTTATTATTGCAAATCATCCCAATGATGTTTTGAAGCGGTATCTGATGAATTTTGCATCATTATAGCTCCTATATAGAGGCTAGATTGTACGATTACTCCGTAAAATGAGATACCGCTTATGGTGCCCAATTCGGATTCTATTTTTACCGAGTAAACACCATCAAATACCAAATTTAGCAACTCCATATTATAGCCTTCCGAATGAGCTTTCTAGGGGTTTCAAAATCGGGTCATTCGGATCTAAAACGAGTTAGTTATGGCCAAAACGGTGAGGGCACGACGGAATCTGGGTCGAACGGGGAGGGCAGCAGGCAAAAAGGCCCATATCTCATTCGTTATCGTCCGGATCCATTTAATTCTTTCACGTCATGCAATTTTATTCCAAGAGATATAATTATGGGCCCCCGGAGGTGCAAAATCTGACGCTCCCCGGCGGGCCGAAAAAATGAGATTTCGCCCTAGTGGTACCCCTTAGAGTTTTGGTCAAAAACGCTCCGGAATGAGATCGAAATTTTATTATTCCAAATCATCCCAATGATGTTTTGGAGCGGTATCTGATGAATTTTGCATCATTATAGCTCCTATATAGAGGCTAGATTGTACGATTGCTCCGTAAAATGAGATACCGCTTATGGTGCCCAATTCGGATTCTATTTTTACCCAGTAAACACCGTCAAATACCAAATTTCGCAAGCCAATATTGTAGCCTTCTGAATGAGCTTTCTAGGGGTTTCAAAATTGGGTCATTCGGATCTAAAACGAGTTAGTTATGGCCAAAACGGTGAGGGCACGACGGAATCTGGGTCGAACGGGGAGGGCAGCAGGCAAAAACGCCCATATCTCATTCGTTATCGTCCGGATCCATTTCATTCTTTCACCATGTGCAATTTTATTCCAAGAGGTATAATTATGGGCCCCCGGAGGTGCAAAATCCGACGATCCCCAACGGGTCGAAAAAGTGAGATTTCACCCTAGTGGTACCCCTTAGAGTTTTGGTAAAAAATGCTCCGTAATGAGATCTAAATTTTATTATTCCACATCATCCCAGTGATGTTTTGGAGCGGTATATGATGAATTTTGCATCATTCTGGCTCCTATATAGAGGCTAGATTGTACGAATACTCCGGAAAATGAGAAACCGCTTAAGGTGCCAAATTCGGATTCTATTTTCACCCAGTAAACACCGTCAAATACCAAATTTCGTAAGTCCATATCGTAGCCTTCCGAATGAGCTTTCTAGGGGATTCTAAATTGGGTCATTCGGATAAAAAACGAGATAGTTATGGCCAAAACGGTGAGGGCACGACGGAATCTGGGTGGAACGGGGAGGGCAGCAGGCAAAAAGTCCCATATCTCATTCGTTATCACCCGGATCCATTTCATTCTTTCACCATGTGAAATTTTATACCAAGAGCTATAATTATGGGCCCCAGAGGTGCAAAATCCGACGATCCCCTGCGGGCCGAAAAAGTGAGATTTCACCCTAGTGGTACCCCTTAGAGTTTTGGTCAAAAATGCTCCGGAATGAGATCTAAATTTTATTATTCCACATCATCCCAGTGATGTTTTTGAGAGGTATATGATGAATTTTACATCATTCTAGCTCCTATATAGAGGCTAGATTGTACGATTACTCCAGAAAATGAGAAACGCTTAAGGTACCCAATTCGGATTCTATTTTCACCCAGTAAACATCGTCAAATACCAAATTTCGCAAGTCCATATTGTAGCCTTCCGAATGATCTTTCTAGGAGTTTCAAAATCGGGTCATTCGGATCTAAAACGAGTTAGTTATGGTCAAAACGGTGAGGGCACGACGGAATCTAGGTCGAACGGGGAGGGCAGTATGCAAAAAGGCCCATATCTCATTCGTTATCGTCCGGATCCATTTAATTCTTTCACATCATGAAATTTTATTCCAAGACATATAATTATGGGCCCCCGGAGGTGCAAAATCCGACGCTCCCCGGCGGGCCGAAAAAATGAGATTTCGCCCTAGTGATACCCTTAGAGTTTTGGTCAAAAACGCTCGGAATGAGATTGAAATTTTATTATTCCAAATCATCCCAATGATGTTTTGGAGCGGTATCTGATGAATTTTGCATCATTATAGCTCCTATATAGAGGCTAGATTGTACGATTACTCCGTAACATGAGAAACCGCTTAAGGTACCCAATTCGGATTCTATTTTCACCCAGTAAACACCGTCAAATACCAAATTTCGCATGTCCATATTGTTGCTTTCCGAATGAGCTTTCTAGGGGGGTTTCAAAATCTGGTCATTCGGATCTAAAACGAGTTAGTTATGGCCAAAACGGTGAGGGCACGACGGAATCTGGGTCGAACGGGGAGGGCAGTATGCAAAAAGGCCCATATCTCATTCGTTATCGTCCGGATCCATTTAATTCTTTCACGTCATGAAATTTTATTCCAAGACATATAATTATGGCCCCCCGGAGGTGCAAAATCCGACGCTCCCCGGCGGGCCGAAAAAATGAGATTTCGCCCTAGTGATACCCCTTAGAGTTTTGGTCAAAAACGCTCCGGAATGAGATCGAAATTTTATTATTTCAAATCATCCCAATGATGTTTGGAGCGGTATTTGATTAATTTTGCATCATTATAGCTCCTATATAGAGGCTAGATTGTACGATTACTCCGTAACATGAGAAACCGCTTAAGGTACCCAATTCGGATTCTATTTTCACCCAGTAAACACCGTCAAATACAAATTTCGCAAGTCCATATTGTTGCTTTCCGAATGAGCTTTCTAGGGGTTTCAAAATCTGGTCATTCGGATCTAAAACGAGTTAGTTATGGCCAAAACGGTGAGGGCACGACGGAATCTGGGTCGAACGGGGAGGGCAGCAGGCAAAAAGGCCATATCTCATTCGTTATCGTCCGGATCCATTTAATTCTTTCACGTCATGCAATTTTATTCCAAGAGATATAATTATGGGCCCCCGGAGGTGCAAAATCCGACGCTCCCCGGCGGGCCGAAAAAATGGAGATTTCGCCCTAGTGGTACCCCTTAGAGTTTTGGTCAAAAACGCTCCGGAATGAGATCGAAATTTTATTATTCCAAATTATCCCAATGATGTTTTGGAGCGGTATCTGATGAATTTTGCATCATTATAGCTCCTATATAGAGGCTAGATTGTACGATTACTCCGTAAAATGAGAAACCGCTTAAGGTACCCAATTCGGATTCTATTTTCACCCAGTAAACACCGTCAAATACCAAATTTCGCAAGTCCATATTGTAGCTTTCCGAATTAGCTTTCTAGGGGTTTCAAAATCGGGTCATTCGGATCTAAAACGAGTTAGTTATGGCCAAAACGGTGAGGGCACGACGAAATCTGGGTCAAACGGGGAGGGCAGCAGGCAAAAAGGCCCATATCTCATTCGTTATCGTCCGGATCCATTACATTCTTTCATGTCATGCAATTTTATTCCAAGAGATATAATTATGGGCCCCCGGAGGTGCGAAATCCGACGATCCCCGGCGGGCCGAAAAAGTGAGATTTCGCCCTAGTGGTACCCCTTAGAGTTTTGGTCAAAAACGCTCCGGAATGAGATCAAAATTTTATTATTCCAAATCATCCCAATGATGTTTTGGAGCGGTATCTGATGAATTTTGTATCATTATAGCTCCTATATAGAGGCTAGATTGTACGATTACTCCGCAAAATGAGATACCGCTTATGGTGCCCAATTCGGATTCTATTTTTACCCAGTAAACACCATCAAATACCAAAATTTGCAACTCCATATTGTAGCCTTCCAAATGAGCTTTCTTGGGGTTTCAAAATCAGGTCATTCAGATCTAAAACGAGTTAGTTATGGCCAAAACGGTGAGGGCACGACGGAATCTGGGTCGAACGGGGAGGGCAGCATGCAAAAAGGCCCATATCTCATTCGTTATCGTCCGGATCCATTACATTCTTTCACCATGTGCAATTTTATTCCAAGTGGTATAATTATGGGCCCCCGGAGGTGCATATTCCGACGATCCCCAGCGTGTCGAAAAAGTGAGATTTCACCCTAGTGGTACCCCTTAGAGTTTTGGTCAAAAATGCTCCGTAATGAGATCTAAATTTTATTATTCCAAATCATCCCAGTGATGTTTTGGAGTGGTATATGATGAATTTTGCATCATTCTAGCTCCTATATAGAGGCTAGATTGTACGATTACTCCGGAAAATGAGAAACCGCTTAAGGTGCCCAATTCGGATTCTATTTTCACCCAGTAAACACCGTCAAATACCAAATGTCGCAAGTCCATATCGTACCCTTCCGAATGAGATTTCTAGGGGTTTCAAAATCGTATCATTCGGATCTAAAACGAGTTAGTTATGGCCAAAACGGTGAGGGCACAACGAAATCTGGGTCGAAAGGAGAGGGCAGCAGGCAAAAAGGCCCATATCTCATTCGTTATCGTCCGGATCCATTTCATTCTTTCACCAAGTGCAATTTTATTCCGTGAGCTATAATTATGGGCCCCCGTAGGTGCAAAATCTGACGATCCCCGGCGGGTCGAAAAAATGAGAGTTTGCCCTAGTGGTACCCCTTAGAGTTTTGGTCAAAAACGCTCCGGAATGAGATCTAAATTTTATTATTCCAAATCATCCCAGTGATGTTTTGGAGTGGTATATGATGAATTTTGCATCATTCTAGCTCCTATATAGAGGCTAGATTGTACGATTACTCCGGAAAATGAGAAACCGCTTAAGGTGCCCAATTTGGATTCTATTTTCACCCAGTAAACACCGTCAAATACCAAATGTCGCAAGTCCATATCGTACCCTTCCGAATGAGCTTTCTAGGGGATTCTAAATTGGGTCATTCGGATAAAAAACGAGATAGTTATGGCCAAAACGGTGAGGGCACGACGGAATCTGGGTCGAACGGGGAGGGCAGTAGGCAAAAAGTCCCATATCTCATTCGTTATCGCCCGGATCCATTTCATTCTTTCACCATGTGAAATTTTATACCATGAGATATAATTATGGGCCCCCAGAGGTGCAAAATCCGACGATCCCCGGCGGGCCGAAAAAGTGAGATTTCACCCTTGTGGTACCCCTTAGAGTTTTGGTTAAAAATTCTCCGGAATGAGATCTTAATTTTATTATTACACAATATCCCAGAGATGTTTTTGAGAGGTTTATGATGAATTTTTCCTCATTCTAGTTCCTATATAGAGGCTAGATTGTACGATTACTCCGGAAAATGAGAAACCGCTTAAGGTACCCAATTCGGATTCAATTTTCACCCAGTAAACACCGTCAAATACCAAATTTCGCAAGTTCATATTGTAGCTTTCCGAATGAGCTTTCTAGGGGTTTCAAAATGGGGTCAGTCAGATCTAAAACGAGTTAGTTATGGCCAAAACGGTGAGGGCACGACGGAATCTGGGTCGAACGGGGATGGCAGCAGGCAAAAAGGCCCATATCTCATTCTTTATCGTCTGGATCCATTTAAATCTTTCACGTCATGAAATTTTATTCCAAGAGATATAATTATGGGCCCCCGGAGGTGAAAATTCCGAAGCTCCCCGGCGTGCTGAAAAAATGAGATTTCGCCCTAGTGGTACACATTAGAGTTTTGGTCAAAAATGCTCCGGAATGAGATCTAAATTTTATTATTCCAAATCATCCCAATGATGTTTTGGAGCGGTATTTGATGAATTTTGCATCATTATAGCTCCTATATAGAGGCTAGATTGTACGATTACTCCGTAAAATAAGATACCGCTTAAGGTGCCCAATTCGGATTCTATTTTTACCCAGTAAACACCATCAAATACCAAATTTTGCAAGTCCATAATGTATCCTTCCGAATGAGCTTTCTAGGGGTTTCAAAATCGGGTCATTCGGATCTAAAACGAGTTAGTTAAGGCCAAAACGGTGAGGGTACGACGGAATCTGGGTCGAACGGGGAGGGCAGCAGGCAAAAAGGCCCATATCTCATTCGTTATCGTCCGTATCCATTTCATTCTTTCACCATGTGCAATTTTATTCCAAGAGGTATAATTATGGGCCCCCGGAGGTGCAAAATACGACGATCCCCAGCGGGCCGAAAAAGTGAGATTTCACCCTAGTTGTACCCCTTAGAGTTTTGGTAAAAAATGCTTCGGAATGAGATCTAAATTTTATTATTCCACATCATCCCAGTGATGTTTTGGAGCAGTATATGATGAATTTTGCATCATTCTAGTTCCTATATAGAGGCTAGATTGTACGAATACTCCGGAAAATGAGAAACCGCTTACGGTGCCCAATTCGGATTCTATTTCACCCAGTAAACACCGACAAATACCAAATTTCGTCTGTCCATATCGTAGCCTTCCGAATGAGCTTTCTAGGGGTTTCAAAATCGGGTCATTCGGATCTAAAACGAGTTAGTTATGGCCAAAACGGTGAGGGCACGACGGAATCTAGGTCGAACGGGGAGGGCAGCAGGCAAAAAGGCCCATATCTCATTCGTTATCGTCCGGATCCATTTAATTATTTCACGTCTTGCAATTTTATATCAAGAAATATATTTATGGGCCCCCAGAGGTGCAAAATCCGACGCTCCCCGGCGGGCCAAAAAAATGAGATTTCGCCCTAGTGATACCCCTTAGAGTTTTGGTCAAAAACGCTCCGGAATGAGATCTAAATTTATTATTCCAAATCATCCCAATGATATTTTGGAGTGGTATCTGATGAATTTTGCATCATTATAGCTCCTATATAGAGGCTAGATTGTACTATTACTCCGGAAAATGAGAAACCGCTTACGGTGCCCAATTTGGATTCTATTTCTACCCAGTAAACACCGTCAAAATACCAAATTTCGCAAGCAAATATCGTAGCCTTCCGAATGAGCTTTCTAGGGGTTTAAAAATCGGGTCATTTGGATCTAAAATGAGTTAGTTATGGCCAAAACGGTGAGGGCACGACGGAATCTGGGTCGAACGGGGAGGGAAGCAGGCAAAAAGGCCCATATCTCATTTGTTATCGTCCGGATCCATTTCATTCTTTCATCATGTGCAATTTTATTCCAAGAGCTATAATTATGGGCCCCCGGCCCCGGAGGTGCAAAATCCGACGATCCCCGGCGGGCCGAAAAAATTAGATTTCGCCCTAGTGGTACCCCTTAGAGTTTTGGTCAAAAACGCTCCGGAATGAGATCTAAATTTTATTATTCCAAATCATCCCAGTGATGTTTTGGAGCGGTATATGATGAATTTTACATCATTCTAGCTCCTATATAGAGGCTAGATTGTACAATTACTCCGGAAAATGAGAAACCGCTTAAGGTGCCCAATTCGGATTCTCTTTTCACCCAGTAAACACCGTCAAATACCAAATTTCGCAAGACAATATCGTATCCTTCCGAATGAGCTTTCTAGGGGTTTCAAAATCGGATCATTCGGATCTAAAACGAGTTAGTTATGGCCAAAACGGTGAGGGCACAACGGAATCTGGGTCGCAAGGGGAGGGTAGCAGGCAAAAAGGCCCATATCTCATTCGTTATCGTCCGGATACATTTCATTCTTTCACCATGTGCAATTTTATACCAAGAGCTATAATTATGGGCTCCCGGAGGTGCAAAATTTGACGATCCTCGACGGGCCGAAAAAATGAGATTTTGCCCTAGTGGTACCACCAGGGCAAAAATGCTCCGGAATGAGATCAAAATTTTATTGTTCCAAATCATCCCAGTGATGTTTTGGAGCGGTATATGATGAATTTTGCATCATTCTAGCTCCTATATAGAGGTTAGATTGTACGATTACTCCGAAAAAATGAGAAATCGCTTAAGGTGCCAAATTCGGATTCTATTTTCACCAAGTAAATACCGTCATATACAAAAATTTTGGCAAGTCAATATTGTAGCCTTCCGAATGAAATTTCTAGGGGTTTCAAAATCGGGTCATTCGGATCTAAAATGAGTTAGTTATGGCCAAAACGGTGAGGGCACGACGGAATCTGGGTCGAACGGGGAGGGCAACAGGCAAAAAGGCCCACATCTCATTCGTTATCGTCCGGATCTATTTAATTCTTTCACGTCATGCAATTTTATTCCAAGCGCTATAATTATGGACCCCCGGGGGTGTAAAATCCAACACTCCGCGGCAGAAAAAATGAGATTTTGCCCTAGTGGTACCATTTGGTCAAAAAGGCTCCGGAATGAGATCTAAATTTTATTATTCCAAATCATCCCAGTGATGTTTTGGAGCGGTATATGATGAATTTTGCATCATTCTAGCTCCTATATAGAGGCTAGATTGTACGAATACTCCGGAAAATGAGAAACCGCTTAAGATGCCCAATTCGGATTCTATTTTCACCCAGTAAACACCGTCAAATACCAAATTTCGTAAGTCCATATCGTAGCCTTCCGAATGAGCTTTCTAGGGTATTCTAAATTGGGTCATTCGGATAAAAAACGAGATAGTTATGGCCAAAACGTTGAGGGCACGACGGAATCTGGGTCGAACGGGGAGGGCAGCAGGCAAAAAGTCCCATATCTCATTCGTTATCGCCCGGATCCATTTCATTCTTTCACCATGTGAAATTTTATACCAAGAGCTATAATTATGGGCCCCCAGAGGTGCAAAATCCGACGATCCCCGGTGGCCGAAAGAGTGAGATTTCACCCTAGTGGTACCCCTTAAAGTTTTGGTCAAAAATGCTCCGGAATGAGATCTAAATTTTATTATTCCACATCATCCCAGTGATGTTTTTGAGAGGTATATGATGAATTTTTCATCATTCTAGCTCCTATATAGAGGCTAGATTGTACGATTACTCCGTAATATGAGAAACCGCTTAAGGTACCCAATTCGGATTCTTTTTTCACCCAGTAAACACCGTCAAATATCAAATTTCGCAAGCCAATATCGTAGCCTTCCGAATGAGCTTTCTAGGGGTTTCAAAATCGGGTCATTCGGATCTAAAACGAGTTAGTTATGGCCAAATCGGTGAGGGCACGACGGAATCTGGGTCGAACGGGGAGGGCAGCAGGCAAAAAGGCCCATATCTCATTCGTTATCGTCCGGATCCATTTAATTCTTTCACGTCATGCAATTTTATTCCAAGAGATATAGTTATGGGCCCCCGGAGGTGCAAAATCCGACGCTCCCCGGCGGGCCGAAAAAATGAGATTTCGCCCTAGTGGTACCCCTTAAAGTTTTGGTAAAAAACGCTCCGGAATGAGATCGAAATTTTATTATTCCAAATCATCCCAATGATGTTTTGGAGCAGTATCTGATGAATTTTGCATCATTATAGCTCCTATATAGAGGCTAGATTGTACGATTGCTTCGTAAAATTAGATATCGCTTATGGTGCCCAATTCGGATTCTATTTTTACCCAGTAAACACCGTCAAATATCAAATTTCGCAAGCCAATATCGTAGCCTTCCGAATGAGCTTTCTAGGGGTTTCAAAATCGGGTCATTCGGATCTAAAACGAGTTAGTTATGGCCAAATCGGTGAGGGCAAGACGGAATCTGGGTCGAACGGGGAGGGCAGCAGGCAAAAAGGCCCATATCTCATTCGTTATCGTCCGGATCCATTTAATTCTTTCACCATGTGCAATTTTATTCTAAGAGGTATAATTATGGGACCCCGGAGGTGCAAAATCCGACGATCCCCAGCGGGTTGAAAAGTGAGATTTCACCCTAGTGGTACCCCTTAGAGTTTTGGTCAAAAATGCTCCATAATGAGATCTAAATCTTATTATTCCACATCATCCCATTGATGTTTTGGAGCGGTATATGATGAATTTTGCATCATTCTGGCTCCAATATAGAGGCTAGATTGTACGAATACTCCGGAAAATGAGAAACCGCTTAAGGTGCCCAATTCGGATTCTATTTTCACCAAATAAACACCGTCAAATACCAATTTTCGCAAGCTAATATCGTAGCCTTCCGAATGAGCTTTCTAGGGGTTTCAAAATCGGGTCATTCGGATCTAAAACGAGTTAGTTATGGCCAAAACGGTGAGGGCACGACGGAATCTGGGTCGAACGGGGAGGGCAGCAGGCAAAAAGGCCCATATCTCATTCGTTATCGTCCGGATCCATTTCATTCTTTCACCATGTGCAATTTTATTCCAAGAGGTATAATTATGGGCCCCCGGAGGTGCAAAATCCGACCATCCCTAGCAGGTCGAAAAAGTGAGATTTCACCCTAGTGGTACCCCTTAGAGTTTTGGTCAAAAATGCTCCGTAATGAGATCTAAATTTTATTATTCCACATCATCCCAGTGATGTTTTGGAGCGGTATATGATGAATTTTGCATCATTCTGGCTCCTATATAGAGGCTAGATTGTACGAATACTCGGAAAATGAGAAACCGCTTAAGGTGCCCAATTCGGATTCTATTTTCACCCAGTAAACACCGTCAAATACATAATTTTGTAAGTCCATATCGTAGCCTTCCGAATGAGCTTTCTAGGGGATTCTAAATTGGGTCATTCGGATAAAAAACGAGATAGTTATGGCCAAAACGGTGAGGGCACGACGGAATCTGGGTCGAACGGGGAGGGCAGCAGGCAAAAAGTCCCATATCTCATTCGTTATCGCCCGGATCCATTTCATTCTTTCACCATGTGAAATTTTATACCAAGAGCTATAATTATGGGCCCCCAGAGGTGCAAAATCCGACGATCCCCGGCGGGCTGAAAAAGTGAGATTTCACCCTAGTGGTACCCCTTAGAGTTTGGTCAAAAATGCTCCGGAATGAGATCTAAATTTTATTATTCCACATCATCCCAGTGATGTTTTTGAGAGGTATATGATGAATTTTGCATCATTCTAGCTCCTATATAGAGGCTAGATTGTACGATTACTTCGGAAAATGAGAAACCGCTTAAGGTACCCAATTCGGATTCTATTTTCGCCCAGTAACATCGTCGAATACCAAATTTCGCAAGTCCATATTGTAGCCTTCCGATGAGTTCTAGGGGTTTCAAAATCGGGTCATTCGGATCTAAATCGAGTTAGTTATGGCCAAAACGGTGAGGGCACGACGGAATCTGGGTCGAACGGGGAGGGCAGCAGGCAAAAAGGCCCATATCTCATTCGTTATCGTCGGATCCATTTAATTCTTTCACGTCATGCATTTTTATTCCAAGACATATAATTATGGGCCCCCGGAGGTGCAAAATCCGACGCTCCCCGGCGGGCTGAAAAAAATGAGATTTCGCCCTTGTGATACCCCTTAGAGTTTTGGTTAAAAACGCTCCGGAATGAGATCGAAATTTTATTATTCCAAATCATCCCAATGATGTTTTGGAGCGGTATCTGATGAATTTTGCATCATTATAGCTCCTATATAGAGGCTAGATTGTATGATTACTCCGTAAAATAAGAAACCGCTTAAGGTACCCAATTCGGATTCTATTTTCACCCAGTAAACACCGTCAAATACAAAATTTCGCAAGTCCATATTGTAGCTTTCCGAATGAGCTTTCTAGGGGTTTCAACATCGGGTCATTCGGATCTAAACCGAGTTAGTTATGGCCAAAACGGTGAAGGCACGACGGAATCTGGGTCGAACGGGGAGGGCAGCAGCAAAAAGACCCATATCTCATTCGTTATCGTCCGGATCCATTACATTCTTTCACGTCATGCAATTTTATTCCAAGAGATATAATTATGTGCCCCCGGAGGTGCAAAATCCGACGCTCCCCGGCGGGCCGAAAGAATGAGATTTCGCCCTAGTGGTACCCTTTAGAGTTTTGGTCAAAAACGCTCCGTATTAGAGATCGAAATTTTATTATTCCAAATCATCCCAATGATGTTTTGGAGCGGTATCTGATGAATTTTGCCTCATTATAGCTCCTATATAGAGGCTAGATTGTACGATTACTCCGTAAAATGAGATACCGCTTATTATGCCCAATTCGGATTCTATTTTTACCCAGTAAACACCGTCAAATACCAAATTTCGCAAGCCAATATCGTAGCCTTCTGAATGAGCTTACTAGGGGTTTCAAAATCGGGTCATTCGGATCTAAAACGAGTTAGTTATGGCCAAAACGGTGAGGGCACGACGTAATCTGGGTCGAACGGGGAGGGCAGCAGGCAAAAAGGCCATATCTCATTCGTTATCGTCCGGATCCATTTTATTCTTTCACCATGTGCAATTTAATTCCAAGAGGTATAATTATGGGCCCCCGGAGGTGCAAAATCCAACGATCCCCAACGGGTCGAAAAAGTGAGATTTTACCCTAGTGGTACCCCTTAGAGTTTTGGTCAAAAATGCTCCGTAATGAGATCTAAATTTTATTATTCCACATCATCCCAGTGATGTTTTGGAGCGGTATATGATGAATTTTGCATCATTCTGGCTCCTATATAGAGGCTAGATTGTACGAATACTCCGAAAAATGAGAAACCGCTTAAGGTGCCAAATTCGGATTCTATTTCACCCAGTAAACACCGTCAAATACCAAATTTCGTAAGTCCATATCGTAGCCTTCCGAATGAGATTTCTAGGGGATTCTAAATTGGGTCATTCGGATAAAAAACGAGATAGTTATGGCCAAAACGGTGAGGGCACGACGGAATCTGGGTCGAACGGGGAGGGAGCAGGCAAAAAGTCCCATATCTCATTCGTTATCGCCTGGATCCATTTCATTCTTTCACCATGTGAAATTTTATACCAAGAGCTATAATTATGGGCCCCCAGAGGTGCAAAATCCGACGTTCCCCAGCGGGCCGAAAAAGTGAGATTTCACCCTAGTGGTACCCCTTAGAGTTTTGGTCAAAAATGCTCCAGAATGAGATCTAAATTTATTATTCCACATCATCCCAGTGATGTTTTTGAGAGGTATATGATGAATTTTACATCATTCTAGCTCCTATATAGAGGCTAGATTGTACGATTACTCGGAAAATGAGAAACCGCTTAAGGTACCCAATTCAGATTCTATTTTCACCCAGTAAACATCGTCAAATACCAAATTTCGCAAGTCCATATTGTAGCCTTCCAAATGATCTTTCTAGGGGTTTCAAAATCGGGTCATTCGGATCTAAAACGAGTTAGTTATGGCCAAAACGGTGAGGGCACGACGGAATCTTGGTCGAACGGGGAGGGCAGTATGCAAAAAGGCCCATATCTCATTGGTTATCGTCCGGATCCATTTAATTCTTTCACGTCATGCAATTTTATTCCAAGACATATAATTATGGGCCCCCGGAGGTGCAAAATCCGACGCTCCCCGGCGGGCCGAAAAAATGAGATTTCGCCCCTAGTGATACCCCTTAGAGTTTTGGTAAAAAACGCTCTGTAATGAGATCGAAATTTTATTATTCCAAATCATCCCAATGATGTTTTGGAGCGGTATCTGATGAATTTTTTCATCATTATAGCTCATGTATAGAGGTTAGATTGTACGATTACTCCGTAAAATGAGAAACCGCTTAAGGTAACCAATTCGGATTCTATTTTCACCCAGTAAACACCGTCAAATACCAAATTTCGTAAGTCCATATCGTAGCCTTCCGAATGAGATTTCTAGGGGTTTCAAAATCTGGTCATTCGGATCTAAAACGAGATAGTTATGGCCAAAACGGTGAGGGCACGACGAAATCTGGGTCGAACGGGGAGGGCAGCAGGCAAAAAGTCCCATATCTCATTCGTTATCGTCCGGATCCATTACATACTTTCACGTCATGCAATTTTATTCCAAGAGATATAATTATGTGCCCCCGGAGGTGCAAAATCCGACGCTCCCCGGCGGGCTGAAAAAAATGAGATTTCGCCCTAGTGGTACCCTTTAGAGTTTTGGTCAAAAACGCTCCGGAATGAGATCGAAATTTTATTATTCCAAATCATCCCAATGATGTTTTGGATCGGTATCTGATGAATTTTTCTCATTATAGCTCCTATATAGAGGCTAGATTGTACGATTACTCCGTAAAATGAGATACCGCTTATGGTGCCCAATTCGGATTCTATTTTTACCCAGTAAACACCATCAAATACAAAATTTGCAACTCCATATTGTAGCTTCCGAATGAGCTTTCTAGGGGTTTCAAAATCGGGTCATTCGGATCTAAAACGAGTTAGTTATGGCCAAAACGGTGAGGGCACGACGGAATCTTGGGTCGAACGGGGAGGGCAGCAGGCAAAAGGCCCATATCTCATTCGTTATCGTCCGGATCCATTACATTCTTTCATGTCATGCAATTTTATTCCAAGAGATATAATTATGGGCCCCCGGAGGTGCAAATCCGACGCTCCCCGGCGGGCCGAAAAAATGAGATTTCGCCCTAGTGGTACCCCTTAGAGTTTTGGTCAAAAACGCTCCGGAATGAGATCGAAATTTTATTATTTCAAATCATCCCAATGATGTTTTGGAGCGGTATCTGATGAATTTTGCATCATTATAGCTCCTATATAGAGGCTAGATTGTATGATTGCTCCGTAAATGTGATACCGCTTATGGTGCCCAATTCGGATTCTATTTTTACCCAGTAAACACCGTCAAATACCAAATTTCGCAAGCCAATATCGTAGCCTTTTGAATGAGCTTT
Source organism: Thymus quinquecostatus (assembly GCA_024222315.1). Taxonomy (NCBI): domain Eukaryota; kingdom Viridiplantae; phylum Streptophyta; class Magnoliopsida; order Lamiales; family Lamiaceae; genus Thymus; species Thymus quinquecostatus. The sequence continues at coordinate 122,579 of CM044172.1, read as the reverse complement.
CTGGGGTTTCAAAATTGGGTAATTTGGATTTAAAACGAGTTAGTTATGGCCAAAACGGTGAGGGCACAACGGAATCTGGGTCGAACGGGGAGGGCAGCAGGCAAAAGGCCATATCTCATTCGTTATTGTCCGGATCCATTTCATTCTTTCACCATGTGTAATTTAATTCCAAGAGGTATAATTATGGGCCCCCGGAGGTGCAAAATCCAACGATCCCCAACGGGTCGAAAAAGTGAGATTTCACCCTAGTGGTACCCCTTAGAGTTTTGGTCAAAAATGCTCCGTAATGAGATCTAAATTTTATTATTCCACATCATCCCAGTGAAGTTTTGGAGCGGTATATGATGAATTTTGCATCATTCTAGCTCCTATATAGAGGCTAGATTGTACGAATACTCCGGAAAATGAGAAACCGCTTAAGGTGCCAAATTCGGATTCTCTTTTCACCCAGTAAACACCTTTAAATACCAAATTTCGTAAATCCATATCGTAGCCTTCCGAATGAGCTTTCTAGGGGATTCTAAATTGGGTCATTCGGATAAAAAACGAGATAGTTATGGCCAAAACGGTGAGGGCACGACGGAATCTGGGTCGAACGGGGAGGGAGCAGGCAAAAAGTCCCATATCTCATTCGTTATCGCCTGGATCCATTTCATTCTTTCACCATGTGAAATTTTATACCAAGAGCTATAATTATGGGCCCCCAGAGGTGCAAAATCCGACGATCCCCAGCGGGCCGAAAAAGTGAGATTTCACCCTAGTGGTACCCCTTAGAGTTTTGGTCAAAAATGCTCCAGAATGAGATCTAAATTTTATTATTCCACATCATCCCTGTGATGTTTTTGAGAGGTATATGATGAATTATAGCTCCTGTATAGAGGCTAGATTGTACGATTACTCCGTAAAATGAGAAACCGCTTAAGGTACCCAATTCGGATTCTATTTTCACCCAGTAAACACCGTCAAATACCAAATTTCGCAAGTCCATATTGTAGCTTTCCGAATGAGCTTTCGAGGGGTTTCAAAATCGGATCATTCGGATCTAAAACGAGTTAGTTATGGCCAAAACGGTGAGGGCACGACGGAATCTGGGTCGAACGGGGAGGGCAGCAGGCAAAAAGGCCCATATCTCATTCGTTATCGTCCGGATCCATTACATTCTTTCACGTCATGCAATTTTATTCCAAGAGATATAATTATGGGCCCCCGGAGGTGCAAAATCCGACGCTCCCCGGCGGGCCGAAAAAATGAGATTTCGCCCTAGTGGTACCCCTTAGAGTTTTGGTCCAAAACGCTCCGGAATGAGATCGAAATTTTATTATTCCAAATCATCCCAATGATGTTTTGGAGCGGTATCTGATGAATTTTGCATCATTATAGCTCCTATATAGAGGCTAGATTGTACGATTACTCCATAAAATGAGAAACCGCTTAAGGTACCAATTCGGATTCTATTTTCACCCAGTAAACACCGTCAAATACCAAATTTTGCAAGTCCATATTGTAGCTTTCCGAATGAGCTTTCTAGGGGTTTCAAAATCGGGTCATTCGGATCTAAAACGAGTTAGTTATGGCCAAAACGGTGAGGGCACGACGGAATTTGGGTCGAACGGGGGAGGGCAGCAGGCAAAAAGGCCCATATCTCATTCGTTATCGTCCGGATCCATTACATTCTTTCACGTCATGCAATTTTATTCCAAGAGATATAATTATGGGCCCCCGGAGGTGCAAAATCCGACGCTCCCCGGCGGGCCGAAAATATGAGATTTCGCCCTAGTGGTACCCCTTAGAGTTTTGGTCAAAAACGCTCCGGAATGAGATCGAAATTTTATTATTCCAAATCATCCCAATGATGTTTTGGAGCGGTATCTGATGAATTTTGCATCATTATAGCTCCTATATAGAGGCTAGATTGTACGATTACTCCGTAAAATGAGAAACCGCTTAAGGTACCCAATTCGGATTCTATTTTCACCCAGTAAACACCGTCAAATACCAAATTTCGCAAGTCCATATTGTAGCTTTCCGAATGAGCTTTCTAGGGGTTTCAAAATCGGATCATTCGGATCTAAAACGAGTTAGTTATGGCCAAAACGGTGAGGGCACGACGGAATCTGGGTCGAACGGGGAGGGCAGCAGGCAAAAAGGCCCATATCTCATTCGTTATCGTCCGGATCCATTACATTCTTTCACGTCATGCAATTTTATTCCAAGAGATATAATTATGGGGCCCCGGAGGTGCAAAATCCGACGCTCCCCGGCGGGCCGAAAATATGAGATTTCGCCCTAGTGGTACCCCTTAGAGTTTTGGTCAAAAACGCTCCGGAATGAGATCGAAATTTTATTATTCCAAATCATCCCAATGATGTTTGGGAGTGGTATCTGATGAATTTTGCATCATTATAGCTCCTATATAGAGGCTAGATTGTACGATTACTCCGTAAAATGAGATACCGCTTATGGTGCCCAATTCGGATTCTATTTTTACCCAGTAAACACCATCAAATACCAAATTTTGCAACTCCATATTGTAGCCTTCCGAATGAGCTTTCTGGGGGTTTCAAAATCGGGTCATTCAGATCTAAAACGAGTTAGTTATGGCCAAAACGGTGAGGGCACGACGGAATCTGGGTCGAACGGGGAGGGCAGCAGGCAAAAAGGCCCATATCTCATTCGTTATCATCCGGATCCATTACATTCTTTCACCATGTGCAATTTTATTCCAAGTGGTATAATTATGGGGCCCCGGAGGTGCAAAATCCTACGATCCCCAGCGGGTCAAAAAAGTGAGATTTCACCCTAGTGGTACCCCTTAGAGTTTTGGTCAAAAACGCTCCGGAATGAGATCGAAATTTTATTATTCCAAATCATCCCAATGATGTTTTGGAGCGGTATCTGATGAATTTTGCATCATTATAGCTCCTATATAGAGGCTAGATTGTACGATTACTCCGTAAAATGAGAAACCGCTTAAGGTACCCAATTCGGATTCTATTTTCACCCAGTAAACACCGTCAAATACCAAATTTCGCAAGTCCATATTGTAGCTTTCCGAATGAGCTTTCTAGGGGTTTCAAAATCGGATCATTCGGATCTAAAACGAGTTAGTTATGGCCAAAACGGTGAGGGCACGACGGAATCTGGGTCGAACGGGGAGGGCAGCAGGCAAAAAGGCCCATATCTCATTCGTTATCGTCCGGATCCATTACATACTTTCACGTCATGCAATTTTATTCCAAGAGATATAATTATGTGCCCTCGGAGGTGCAAAATCCGACACTCCCCGGCGGGCCGAAAAAAATGAGATTTCGCCCTAGTGGTACCCTTTAGAGTTTTGGTCAAAAACGCTCCGGAATGAGATCGAAATTTTATTATTCCAAATCATCCCAATGATGTTTTGGATCGGTATCTGATGAATTTTTCTCATTATAGCTCCTATATAGAGGCTAGATTGTACGATTACTCCGTAAAATGAGATACCGCTTATGGTGCCCAATTCGGATTCTATTTTTACCCAGTAAACACCATCAAATACAAAATTTTGCAACTCCATATTGTAGCCTTCCGAATGAGCTTTCTAGGGGTTTCAAAATCGGGTCATTCGGATCTAAAACGAGTTAGTTATGGCCAAAACGGTGAGGGCACGACGGAATCTGGGTCGAACGGGGAGGGCAGCAGGCAAAAAGGCCCATATCTCATTCGTTATCGTCCGGATCCATTACATTCTTTCATGTCATGCAATTTAATTCCAAGAGATATAATTATGGGCCCCCGGAGGTGCAAATCCGACGCTCCCCGGCGGGCCGAAAAAATGAGATTTCGCCCTAGTGGTACCCCTTAGAGTTTTGGTCAAAAACGCTCCGGAATGAGATCGAAATTTTATTATTTCAAATCATCCCAATGATGTTTTGGAGCGGTATCTGATGAATTTTGCATCATTATAGCTCCTATATAGAGGCTAGATTGTATGATTACTCCGTAAAATGAGATACCGCTTATGGTGCCCAATTCGGATTCTATTTTTACCCAGTAAACACCATCAAATACCAAATTTTGCAACTCCATATTGTAGCCTTCCGAATGAGCTTTCTTGGGGTTTCAAAATCGGGTCATTCAGATCTAAAACGAGTTAGTAATGGCCAAAACGGTGAGGGCACGACGGAATCTGGGTCGAACGGGAGGGCAGCAGGCAAAAAATGCCCATATCTCATTCGTTATCGTCCGGATCCATTACATTCTTTCACCATGTGCAATTTTATTCCAAGTGGTATAATTATGGGCCCCCGGAGGTGCAAAATCCGACGATCCCCAGCGGGTCGAAAAAGTGAGATTTCACCCTAGTGGTACCCCTTAGAGTTTTGGTCAAAAATGCTCCGTAATGAGATCTAAATTTTATTATTCCACATCATCCGAGTGATGTTTTTGAGAGGTATATGATGAATTTTGCATCATTCTAGCTCCTATATAGAGGCTAGATTGTACGATTACTCCGTAAAATGAGAAACCGCTTAAGGTACCCAATTCGGATTCTATTTTCACCCAGTAAACACTGTCAAATACCAAATTTCGCAAGTCCATATTGTAGCTTTCCGAATGAGCTTTCTAGGGGTTTCAAAATCTGGTCATTCGGATCTAAAACGAGTTAGTTATGGCCAAAACGGTGAGGGCACGACGGAATCTGGTCGAACGGGAGGGCAGCTGGCAAAAAGGCCCATATCTCATTCGTTATCGTCCGGATCCATTTAATTCTGTCACGTCATGCAATTTTATTCCAAGAGATATAATTATGGGCCCCGGAGGTGCAAAATCCGACGCTCCCCGGCGGGCCGAAAAAATGAGATTTCGCCCTAGTGGTACCCCTTAGAGTTTTGGTCAAAACGCTCCGGAATGAGATCGAAATTTTATTATTCCAAATCATCCCAATGATGTTTTGGACCGGTATCTGATGAATTTTGCATCATTATAGCTCCTATATAGAGGCTAGATTGTACGATTACTCTGTAAATGAGATACCGCTTAAGGTACCCAATTCGGATTCTATTTTCACCCAGTAAACACCGTCAAATACAAAATTTCGCAAGTCCATATTGTAGCTTTTCGAATGAGCTTTCTAGGGGTTTCAAAATCTTGTCATTCGGATCAAAAACGAGTTAGTTATGGCCAAAACGGTGAGGGCACGACGGAATCTGGGTCGAACGGGGAGGGCAGCTGGCAAAAAGGCCCATATCTCATTCGTTATCGTCCGGATCCATTTAATTCTTTCATGTCATGCAATTTTATTCCAAGAGATATAATTATGGGCCCCCGGAGGTGCAAAATCCGACGCTCCCCCCGGCGGGCCGAAAAAATGAGATTTCGCCCTAGTGGTACCCCTTAGAGTTTTGGTAAAAAACGCTCCGGAATGAGATCGAAATTTTATTATTCCAAATCATCCCAATGATGTTTTGGAGCGGTATCTGATGAATTTTGCATCATTATAGCTCCTATATAGAGGCTAGGTTGTACGATTACTCCGTAAATGAGAAACCGCTTAAGGTACCAATTCGGATTCTATTTTCACCTAGTAAACACAGTCAAATACCAAATTTCGCAAGTCCATATTGTAGCTTTCCGAATGAGCTTTCTAGGGGTTTCAAAATCGGGTCATTCGGATCTAAAACGAGTTAGTTATGGCCAAAACGGTGAGGCACGACGGAATCTGGGTCGAACGGGGAGGGCAGCAGGCAAAAAAGGCCCATATCTCATTCGTTATCGTCCGGATCCATTACATTCTTTCACGTCATGCAATTTTATTCAAGAGATATAATTATGGGCCCCCGGAGTTGCAAAATCCGAAGCTCCCCGGCGGGCCGAAAAAATGAGATTTCGCCCTAGAGGTACCCCTTAGAGTTTTGGTCAAAAACGCTCCGGAATGAGATCGAAATTTTATTATTCCAAATCATCCCATTGATGTTTTGGAGCGGTATCTGATGAATTTTGCATCATTATAGCTCCTATATAGAGGCTAGATTGTACGATTACTCCGTAAAATGAGAAACCGCTTAAGGTACCCAATTCGGATTCTATTTTCACCCAGTAAACACCGTCAAATACCAAATTTCGCAAGTCCATATTGTAGCTTTCCGAATGAGCTTTCTAGGGGTTTCAAATCGGATCATTCGGATCTAAAACGAGTTAGTTATGGCCAAAACGGTGAGGGCACGACGGAATCTGGGTCGAACGGGGAGGGCAGCAGGCAAAAAGGCCCATATCTCATTCGTTATCGTCCGGATCCATTACATTCTTTCATGTCATGCAATTTTATTCCAAGAGATATAATTATGGGCCCCCGGAGGTGCAAATCCGACGCTCCCCCGGCGGGCCGAAAAAATGAGATTTCGCCCTAGTGGTACCCCTTAGAGTTTTGGTCAAAAACGCTCCGGAATGAGATCAAAATTTTATTATTCCAAATCATCCCAATGATGTTTTGGAGCGGTATCTGATGAATTTTGCATCATTATAGCTCCTATATAGAGGCTAGATTGTACGATTACTCCGTAAAATGAGATACCGCTTATGGTGCCCAATTCGGATTCTATTTTTACCCAGTAAACACCATCAAATACCAAATTTTGCAACTCCATATGTAGCCTTCCGAATGAGATTTAATGGGGTTTCAAAATCGGGTCATTCAGATCTAAAACGAGTTAGTTATGGCCAAAACGGTGAGGGCACGACGGAATCTGGGTCGAACGGGGAGGGCAGCAGGCAAAAAAAAAGGCCCATATCTCATTCGTTATCGTCCGGATCCATTACATTCTTTCACCATGTGCAATTTTATTCAAAGTGGTATAATTATGGGCCCCGGAGGTGCAAATCCGACGATCCCCAGCGGGTCGAAAAAGTGAGATTTCACCCTAGTGGTACCCCTTAGAGTTTTGGTCAAAAATGCTCCGTAATGAGATCTAAATTTTATTATTCCACATCATCCCAGTGATGTTTTTGAGAGGTATATGATGAATTTTGCATCATTCTAGCTCCTATATAGAGGCTAGATTGTACGATTACTCCGTAAAATGAGAAACGGCATAAGGTACCCAATTCGGATTCTATTTTCACCCAGTAAACACTGTCAAATACCAAATTTCGCAAGTCCATATTGTAGCTTTCCGAATGAGCTTTCTAGGGTTTCAAAATCTGGTCATTCGGATCTAAAACGAGTTAGTTATGGCCAAAACGGTGAGGGCACGACGGAATCTGGGTCGAACGGGGAGGGCAGCTGGCAAAAAGGCCCATATCTCATTCGTTATCGTCCGGACCCTTTTAATTCTTTCACGTCATGCAATTTTATTCCAAGAGATATAATTATGGGCCCCCGGAGGTGGCAAAATCCGACGCTCCTCGGCGGGCCGAAAAATGAGATTTCGCCCTAGTGGTACCCCTTAGAGTTTTGGTCAAAACGCTCCGGAATGAGATTGAAATTTTATTATTCCAAATCATCCCAATGATGTTTTGGAGCGGTATCTGATGAATTTTGCATCATTATAGCTCCTATATAGAGGCTAGATTGTACGATTACTCCGTAAAATGAGAAACCGCTTAAGGTACCCAATTCGGATTCTATTTTCACCCAATAAACACCGTCAAATACCAAATTTCGCAAGTCCATATTGTAGCTTTCCGAATGAGCTTTCTAGGGGTTTCAAAATCGGATCATTCGGATCTAAAACGAGTTAGTTATGGCCAAAACGGTGAGGGCACGACGGAATCTGGGGTCGAACGGGGAGGGCAGCAGGCAAAAAGGCCCATATCTCATTCGTTATCGTCCGGATCCATTACATTCTTTCATGTCATGCAATTTTATTCCAAGAGATATAATTATGGGCCCCCGGAGGTGCAAATCCGACGCTCCCCGGCGGGCCGAAAAAATGAGATTTCGCCCTAGTGGTACCCCTTAGAGTTTTGGTCAAAAACGCTCCGGAATGAGATCGAAATTTTATTATACCAAATCATCCCAATGATGTTTTGGAGCGGTATCTGATGAATTTTGCATCATTATAGCTCCTATATAGAGGCTAGATTGTACGATTACTCCGTAAAATGAGATACCGTTTATGGTGCCCAATTCGGATTCTATTTTTACCCAGTAAACACCATCAAATACCAAATTTTGCAACTCCATATTGTAGCCTTCCGAATGAGCTTTCTTGGGGTTTCAAAATCGGGTCATTCAGATCTAAAACGAGTTAGTTATGGCCAAAACGGTGAGGGCACGACGGAATCTGGGTCGAACGGTGAGGGCAGCAGGCAAAAAGGCCCATATCTCATTCGTTATCGTCCGGATCCATTACATTCTTTCATGTCATGCAATTTTATTCCAAGAGATATAATTATGGGCCCCCGGAGGGTGCAAATCCGACGCTCCCCGGCGGGCCGAAAAAATGAGATTTCGCCCTAGTGGTACCCCTTAGAGTTTTGGTCAAAAACGCTCCGGAATGAGATCAAAATTTTATTATTCCAAATCATCCCAATGATGTTTTGGAGCGGTATCTGATGAATTTTGCATCATTATAGCTCCTATATAGAGGCTAGATTGTACGATTACTCCGTAAAATGAGATACCGCTTATGGTGCCCAATTCGGATTCTATTTTTACCCAGTAAACACCATCAAATACCAAATTTTGCAACTCCATATTGTAGCCTTCCGAATGAGCTTTCTTGGGGTTTCAAAATCGGGTCATTCAGATCTAAAACGAGTTAGTTATGGCCAAAACGGTGAGGGCACGACGGAATCTGGGTCGAACGGGTAGGGCAGCAGGCAAAAAATGCCCATATCTCATTCGTTATTGTCCGGATCCATTACATTCTTTCACCATGAGCAATTTTATTCCAAGTGGTATAATTATGGGCCCCGGAGGTGCAAAATCCGACGATCCCCAGCGGGTCGAAAAAGTGAGATTTCACCCTAGTGGTACCCCTTAGAGTTTTGGTCAAAAAATGCTCCGTAATGAGATCTAAATTTTATTATTCCACATCATCCCAGTGATGTTTTTGAGAGGTATATGATGAATTTTGCATCATTCTAGCTCCTATATAGAGGCTAGATTGTACGATTACTCCGTAAAATGAGAAACCGCTTAAGGTACCCAATTCGGATTCTATTTTCACCCAGTAAACACTGTCAAATACCAAATTTCGCAAGTCCATATTGTAGCTTTCCGAATGAGCTTTCTAGGGGTTTCAAAATCTGGTCATTCGGATCTAAAACGAGTTAGTTATGGCCAAAACGGTGAGGGCACGACGGAATCTGGGTCGAACGGGGAGGGCAGCTGGCAAAAAGGCCCATATCTCATTCGTTATCGTCCGGACCCATTTAATTCTTTCACGTCATGCAATTTTATTCCAAGAGATATAATTATGGGCCCCCGGAGGTGCAAATCCGACGCTCCTCGGCGGGCCGAAAAAATGAGATTTCGCCCTAGTGGTACCCCTTAGAGTTTTGGTCAAAAACGCTCCGGAATGAGATCGAAATTTTATTATTCCAAATCATCCCAATGATGTTTTGGAGCGGTATCTGATGAATTTTGCATCATTATAGCTCCTATACAGAGGCTAGGTTGTACGATTACTCCGTAAAATGAGAAACCGCTTAAGGTACCGATTCGGATTCTATTTTCACCTAGTAAACACCGTCAAATACCAAATTTCGCAAGTCCATATTGTAGCTTTCCGAATGAGCTTTCTAGGGGTTTCAAAATCGGGTCATTCGGATCTAAAACGAGTTAGTTATGGCCAAAACGGTGAGGGCACGACGGAATCTGGGTCGAACGGGGAGGGCAGCAGGCAAAAAGGCCCATATCTCATTCGTTATCGTCCGGATCCATTACATTCTTTCACCATGTGCAATTTTATTCCAAGTGGTATAATTATGGGCCCCGGAGGTGCAAAATCCGACGATCCCCAGCGGGTCGAAAAGTGAGATTTCACCCTAGTGGTACCCTTAGAGTTTTGGTCAAAAATGCTCCGTAATGAGATCTAAATTTTATTATTCCACATCATCCCAGTGATGTTTTTGAGAGGTATATGATGAATTTTGCATCATTCTAGCTCCTATATAGAGGCTAGATTGTACGATTACTCCGTAAAATGAGAAACCGCTTAAGGTACCCAATTCGGATTCTATTTTCACCCAGTAAACACTGTCAAATACCAAATTTCGCAAGTCCATATTGTAGCTTTCCGAATGAGCTTTCTAGGGGTTTCAAAATCTGGTCATTCGGATCTAAAACGAGTTAGTTATGGCCAAAACGGTGAGGGCACGACGGAATCTGGGTCGAACGGGGAGGGCAGCTGGCAAAAAGGCCCATATCTCATTCGTTATCGTCCGGACCCATTTAATTCTTTCACGTCATGCAATTTTATTCCAAGAGATATAATTATGGGCCCCCGGAGGTGCAAAATCCGACGCTCCTCGGCGGGCCGAAAAAATGAGATTTCGCCCTAGTGGTACCCCTTAGAGTTTTGGTCAAAAACACTCCGGAATGAGATCGAAATTTTATTATTCCAAATCATCCCAATGATGTTTTTGGAGCGGTATCTGATGAATTTTGCATCATTATAGCTCCTATATAGAGGCTAGATTGTACGATTACTCCGTAAAATGAGAAACCGCTTAAGGTACCCAATTCGGTTTCTATTTTCACCCAATAAACACCGTCAAATACCAAATTTCGCAAGTCCATATTGTAGCTTTCCGAATGAGCTTTCTAGGGGTTTCAAAATCGGATCATTCGGATCTAAAACGAGTTAGTTATGGCCAAAACGGTGAGGGCACGACGGAATCTGGGTCGAACGGGGAGGGCAGCAGGCAAAAAGGCCCATATCTCATTCGTTATCGTCCGGATCCATTACATTCTTTCATGTCATGCAATTTTATTCCAAGAGATATAATTATGGGCCCCCGGAGGTGCAAATCCGACGCTCCCCGGCGGGCCGAAAAAATGAGATTTCGCCCTAGTGGTACCCCTTAGAGTTTTGGTCAAAAACGCTCCGGAATGAGATCGAAATTTTATTATACCAAATCATCCCAATGATGTTTTGGAGCGGTATCTGATGAATTTTGCATCATTATAGCTCCTATATAGAGGCTAGATTGTACGATTACTCCGTAAAATGAGATACCGTTTATGGTGCCCAATTCGGATTCTATTTTTACCCAGTAAACACCATCAAATACCAAATTTTGCAACTCCGTATTGTAGCCTTCCGAATGAGCTTTCTTGGGGTTTCAAAATCGGGTCATTCAGATCTAAAACGAGTTAGTTATGGCCAAAACGGTGAGGGCACGACGGAATCTGGGTCGAACGGGGAGGGCAGCAGGCAAAAAGGCCCATATCTCATTCGTTATCGTCCGGATCCATTACATTCTTTCATGTCATGCAATTTTATTCCAAGAGATATAATTATGGGCCCCCGGAGGTGCAAATCCGACGCTCCCCGGCGGGCCGAAAAAATGAGATTTCGCCCTAGTGGTACCCCTTAGAGTTTTGGTCAAAAACGCTCCGGAATGAGATCAAAATTTTATTATTCCAAATCATCCCAATGATGTTTTGGAGCGGTATCTGATGAATTTTGCATCATTATAGCTCCTATATAGAGGCTAGATTGTACGATTACTCCGTAAAATGAGATACCGCTTATGGTGCCCAATTCGGATTCTATTTTTACCCAGTAAACACCATCAAATACCAAATTTTGCAACTCCATATTGTAGCCTTCCGAATGAGCTTTCTTGGGGTTTCAAAATCGGGTCATTCAGATCTAAAACGAGTTAGTTATGGCCAAAACGGTGAGGGCACGACGGAATCTGGGTCGAACGGGGAGGGCAGCAGGCAAAAAAGGCCCATATCTCATTCGTTATTGTCCGGATCCATTACATTCTTTCACCATGAGCAATTTTATTCCATGTGGTATAATTATGGGCCCCGGAGGTGCAAAATCCGACGATCCCCAGCGGGTCGAAAAAGTGAGATTTCACCCTAGTGGTACCCCTTAGAGTTTTGGTCAAAAATGCTCCGTAATGAGATCTAAATTTTATTATTCCACATCATCCCAGTGATGTTTTTGAGAGGTATATGATGAATTTTGCATCATTCTAGCTCCTATATAGAGGCTAGATTGTACGATTACTCCGTAAAATGAGAAACCGCTTAAGGTACCCAATTCGGATTCTATTTTCACCCTGTAAACACTGTCAAATACCAAATTTCGCAAGTCCATATTGTAGCTTTCCGAATGAGCTTTCTAGGGGTTTCAAAATCTGGTCATTCGGATCTAAAACGAGTTAGTTATGGCCAAAACGGTGAGGGCACGACGGAATCTGGGTCGAACGGGGGAGGGCAGCTGGCAAAAAGGCCCATATCTCATTCGTTATCGTCCGGACCCATTTAATTCTTTCACGTCATGCAATTTTATTCCAAGAGATATAATTATGGGCCCCCGGAGGTGCAAAATCCGACGCTCCTCGGCGGGCCGAAAAAATGAGATTTCGCCCTAGTGGTACCCCTTAGAGTTTTGGTCAAAAACGCTCCGGAATGAGATCGAAATTTTATTATTCCAAATCATCCCAATGATGTTTTGAGCGGTATCTGATGAATTTTGCATCATTATAGCTCCTATATAGAGGCTAGGTTGTACGATTACTCCGTAAAATGAGAAACCGCTTAAGGTACCGATTCGGATTCTATTTTCACCTAGTAAACACCGTCAAATACCAAATTTCGCAAGTCCATATTGTAGCTTTCCGAATGAGCTTTCTAGGGGTTTCAAAATCGGGTCATTCGGATCTAAAACGAGTTAGTTATGGCCAAAACGGTGAGGGCACGACGGAATCTGGGTCGAACGGGGAGGGCAGCAGGCAAAAAGGCACATATCTCATTCGTTATCGTCCGGATCCATTACATTCTTTCACGTCATGCAATTTTATTCCAAGAGATATAATTATGGGCCCCCGGAGGTGCAAATCCGACGCTCCCCGGCGGGCCGAAAAAATGAGATTTCGCCCTAGTGGTACCCCTTAGAGTTTTGGTCAAAAACGCTCCGGAATGAGATCGAAATTTTATTATTCCAAATCATCCCAATGATGTTTTGGAGCGGTATCTGATGAATTTTGCATCATTATAGCTCCTATATAGAGGCTAGATTGTACGATTACTCCGTAAAATGAGATACCGCTTATGGTGCCCAATTCGGATTCTATTTTTACCCAGTAAACACCATCAAATACCAAATTTTGCAACTCCATATTGTAGCCTTCCGAATGAGCTTTCTTGGGGTTTCAAAATCGGGTCATTCAGATCTAAAACGAGTTAGTTACGGCCAAAACGGTGAGGGCACGACGGAATCTGGGTCGAACGGGGAGGGCAGCAGGCAAAAAAGGCCCATATCTCATTCGTTATTGTCCGGATCCATTACATTCTTTCACCATGAGCAATTTTATTCCAAGTGGTATAATTATGGGCCCCGGAGGTGCAAAATCCGACGATCCCCAGCGGGTCGAAAAAGTGAGATTTCACCCTAGTGGTACCCCTTAGAGTTTTGGTCAAAAATGCTCCGTAATGAGATCTAAATTTTATTATTCCACATCATCCCAGTGATGTTTTTGAGAGGTATATGATGAATTTTGCATCATTCTAGCTCCTATATAGAGGCTAGATTGTACGATTACTCCGTAAAATGAGAAACCGCTTAAGGTACCCAATTCGGATTCTATTTTCACCCAGTAAACACTGTCAAATACCAAATTTCGCAAGTCCATATTGTAGCTTTCCGAATGAGCTTTCTAGGGGTTTCAAAATCTGGTCATTCGGATCTAAAACGAGTTAGTTATGGCCAAAACGGTGAGGGCACGACGGAATCTGGGTCGAACGGGGAGGGCAGCTGGCAAAAAGGCCCATATCTCATTCGTTATCGTCCGGACCCATTTAATTCTTTCACGTCATGAAATTTATTCCAAGAGATATAATTATGGGCCCCCGGAGGTGCAAAATCCGACGCTCCTCGGCGGGCCGAAAAAATGAGATTTCGCCCTAGTGGTACCCCTTAGAGTTTTGGTCAAAAACGCTCCGGAATGAGATCGAAATTTTATTATTCCAAATCATCCCAATGATGTTTTGGAGCGGTATCTGATGAATTTTGCATCATTATAGCTCCTATATAGAGGCTAGGTTGTACGATTACTTCGTAAAATGAGAAACCGCTTAAGGTACCGATTCGGATTCTATTTTCACCTAGTAAACACCGTCAAATACCAAATTTCGCAAGTCCATATTGTAGCTTTCCGAATGAGCTTTCTAGGGGTTTCAAAATCGGGTCATTCGGATCTAAAACGAGTTAGTTATGGCCAAAACGGTGAGGGCACGACGGAATCTGGGTCGAACGGGGAGGGCAGCAGGCAAAAAAGGCCCATATCTCATTCGTTATCGTCCGGATCCATTACATTCTTTCACGTCATGCAATTTTATTCCAAGAGATATAATTATGGGCCCCCGGAGGTGCAAAATCCGACGCTCCCCGGCGGGCTGAAAAAATGAGATTTCGCCCTAGTGGTACCCCTTAGAGTTTTGGTCAAAAACGCTCCGGAATGAGATCGAAATTTTATTATTCCAAATCATCCCAATGATGTTTCGGAGCGGTATCTGATGAATTTTGCATCATTATAGCTCCTATATAGAGGCTAGATTGTACGATTACTCCTTAAAATGAGAAACCGCTTAAGGTACCCAATTCGGATTCTATTTTCACCCAGTAAACCCCGTCAAATACCAAATTTCGCAAGTCCATATTGTAGCTTTCCGAATGAGCTTTCTAGGGGTTTCAAAATCGGATCATTCGGATCTAAAACGAGTTAGTTATGGCCAAAACGGTGAGGGCACGACGGAATCTGGGTCGAACGGGGAGGGCAGCAGGCAAAAAGGCCCATATCTCATTCGTTATCGTCCGGATCCATTACATTCTTTCATGTCATGCAATTTTATTCCAAGAGATATAATTATGGGCCCCCGGAGGTGCAAATCCGACGCTCCCCGGCGGGCCGAAAAAATGAGATTTCGCCCTAGTGGTACCCCTTAGAGTTTTGGTCAAAAACGCTCCGGAATGAGATCGAAATTTTATTATTCCAAATCATCCCAATGATGTTTTGGAGCGGTATCTGATGAATTTTGCATCATTATAGCTCCTATATAGAGGCTAGATTGTACGATTACTCCGTAAAATGAGATACCGCTTATGGTGCCCAATTCGGATTCTATTTTTACCCAGTAAACACCATCAAATACCAAATTTTGCAACTCCATATTGTAGCCTTCCGAATGAGCTTTCTTGGGGTTTCAAAATCGGGTCATTCAGATCTAAAACGAGTTAGTTATGGCCAAAACGGTGAGGGCACGACGGAATCTGGGTCGAACGGGGAGGGCAGCAGGCAAAAAAGGCCCATATCTCATTCGTTATCGTCCGGATCCATTACATTCTTTCACCATGTGCAATTTTATTCCAAGTGGTATAATTATGGGCCCCGGAGGTGCAAAATCCGACGATCCCCAGCGGGTCGAAAAAGTGAGATTTCACCCTAGTGGTACCCCTTAGAGTTTTGGTCAAAAATGCTCCGTAATGAGATCTAAATTTTATTATTCCACATCATCCCAGTGATGTTTTTGAGAGGTATATGATGAATTTTGCATCATTCTAGCTCCTATATAGAGGCTAGATTGTACGATTACTCCGTAAAATGAGAAACCGCTTAAGGTACCCAATTCGGATTCTATTTTCACCCAGTAAACACTGTCAAATACCAAATTTCGCAAGTCCATATTGTAGCTTTCCGAATGAGCTTTCTAGGGGTTTCAAAATCTGGTCATTCGGATCTAAAACGAGTTAGTTATGGCCAAAACGGTGAGGGCACGACGGAATCTGGGTCGAACGGGGAGGGCAGCTGGCAAAAAGGCCCATATCTCATTCGTTATCGTCCGGACCCATTTAATTCTTTCACGTCATGCAATTTTATTCCAAGAGATATAATTATGGGCCCCCGGAGGTGCAAAATCCGACGCTCCTCGGCGGGCCGAAAAAATGAGATTTCGCCCTAGTGGTACCCCTTAGAGTTTTGGTCAAAAACGCTCCGGAATGAGATCGAAATTTTATTATTCCAAATCATCCCAATGATGTTTTGGAGCGGTATCTGATGAATTTTGCATCATTATAGCTCCTATATAGAGGCTAGGTTGTACGATTACTCCGTAAAATGAGAAACCGCTTAAGGTACCGATTCGGATTCTATTTTCACCTAGTAAACACCGTCAAATACCAAATTTCGCAAGTCCATATTGTAGCTTTCCGAATGAGCTTTCTAGGGGTTTCAAAATCGGGTCATTCGGATCTAAAACGAGTTAGTTATGGCCAAAACGGTGAGGGCACGACGGAATCTGGGTCGAATGGGGAGGGCAGCAGGCAAAAAAGGCCCATATCTCATTCGTTATCGTCCGGATCCATTACATTCTTTCACGTCATGCAATTTTATTCCAAGAGATATAATTATGGGCCCCCGGAGGTGCAAAATCCGACGCTCCCCGGCGGGCTGAAAAAATGAGATTTCGCCCTAGTGGTACCCCTTAGAGTTTTGGTCAAAAACGCTCCGGAATGAGATCGAAATTTTATTATTCCAAATAATCCCAATGATGTTTCGGAGCGGTATCTGATGAATTTTGCATCATTATAGCTCCTATATAGAGGCTAGATTGTACGATTACTCCGTAAAATGAGAAACCGCTTAAGGTACCCAATTCGGATTCTATTTTCACCCAGTAAACACCGTCAAATACCAAATTTCGCAAGTCCATATTGTAGCTTTCCGAATGAGCTTTCTAGGGGTTTCAAAATCGGATCATTCGGATCTTAAACGAGTTAGTTATGGCCAAAACGGTGAGGGCACGACGGAATCTGGGTCGAACGGGGAGGGCAGCAGGCAAAAAGGCCCATATCTCATTCGTTATCGTCCGGATCCATTACATTCTTTCATGTCATGCAATTTTATTCCAAGAGATATAATTATGGGCCCCCGGAGGTGCAAATCCGACGCTCCCCGGCGGGCCGAAAAAATGAGATTTCGCCCTAGTGGTACCCCTTAGAGTTTTGGTCAAAAACGCTCCGGAATGAGATCGAAATTTTATTATTCCAAATCATCCCAATGATGTTTTGGAGCGGTATCTGATGAATTTTGCATCATTATAGCTCCTATATAGAGGCTAGATTGTACGATTACTCCGTAAAATGAGATACCGCTTATGGTGCCCAATTCGGATTCTATTTTTACCCAGTAAACACCATCAAATACCAAATTTTGCAACTCCATATTGTAGCCTTCCGAATGAGCTTTCTTGGGGTTTCAAAATCGGGTCATTCAGATCTAAAACGAGTTAGTTATGGCCAAAACGGTGAGGGCACGACGGAATCTGGGTCGAACGGGGAGGGCAGCAGGCAAAAAAGGCCCATATCTCATTCGTTATCGTCCGGATCCATTACATTCTTTCACCATGTGCAATTTTATTCCAAGTGGTATAATTATGGGCCCCGGAGGTGCAAAATCCGACGATCCCCAGCGGGTCGAAAAAGTGAGATTTCACCCTAGTGGTACCCCTTAGAGTTTTGGTCAAAAATGCTCCGTAATGAGATCTAAATTTTATTATTCCACATCATCCCAGTGATGTTTTTGAGAGGTATATGATGAATTTTGCATCATTCTAGCTCCTATATAGAGGCTAGATTGTACGATTACTCCGTAAAATGAGAAACCGCTTAAGGTACCCAATTCGGATTCTATTTTCACCCAGTAAACACTGTCAAATACCAAATTTCGCAAGTCCATATTGTAGCTTTCCGAATGAGCTTTCTAGGGGTTTCAAAATCTGGTCATTCGGATCTAAAACGAGTTAGTTATGGCCAAAACGGTGAGGGCACGACGGAATCTGGGTCGAACGGGGAGGGCAGCAGGCAAAAAAGGCCCATATCTCATTCGTTATCGTCCGGATCCATTACATTCTTTCACGTCATGCAATTTTATTCCAAGAGATATAATTATGGGCCCCCGGAGGTGCAAAATCCGCCGCTCCCCGGCGGGCTGAAAAAATGAGATTTCGCCCTAGTGGTACCCCTTAGAGTTTTGGTAAAAAACGCTCCGGAATGAGATCGAAATTTTATTATTCCAAATCATCCCAATGATGTTTTGGAGCGGTATCTGATGAATTTTGCATCATTATAGCTCCTATATAGAGGCTAGATTGTACGATTACTCCGTAAAATGAGAAACCGCTTAAGGTACCCAATTCGGATTCTATTTTCACCCAGTAAACACCGTCAAATACCAAATTTCGCAAGTCCATATCGTAGCTTTCCGAATGAGCTTTCTAGGGGTTTCAAAATCGGATCATTCGGATCTAAAACGAGTTAGTTATGGCCAAAACGGTGAGGGCACGACGGAATCTGGGTCGAACGGGGAGGGCAGCAGGCAAAAAGGCCCATATCTCATTCGTTATCGTCCGGATCCATTACATTCTTTCATGTCATGCAATTTTATTCCAAGAGATATAATTATGGGCCCCCGGAGGTGCAAATCCGACGCTCCCCGGCGGGCCGAAAAAATGAGATTTCGCCCTAGTGGTACCCCTTAGAGTTTTGGTCAAAAACGCTCCGGAATGAGATCGAAATTTTATTATTCCAAATCATCCCAATGATGTTTTGGAGCGGTATCTGATGAATTTTGCATCATTATAGCTCCTATATAGAGGCTAGGTTGTACGATTACTCCGTAAAATGAGAAACCGCTTAAGGTACCAATTCGGATTCTATTTTCACCTAGTAAACACCGTCAAATACCAAATTTCGCAAGTCCATATTGTAGCTTTCCGAATGAGCTTTCTAGGGGTTTCAAAATCGGGTCATTCGGATCTAAAACGAGTTAGTTATGGCCAAAACGGTGAGGGCACGACGGAATCTGGGTCGAACGGGGAGGGCAGCAGGCAAAAAAGGCCCATATCTCATTCGTTATCGTCCGGATCCATTACATTCTTTCACGTCATGCAATTTTATTCCAAGAGATATAATTATGGGCCCCCGGAGGTGCAAAATCCGACGCTCCCCGGCGGGCTGAAAAAATGAGATTTCGCCCTAGTGGTACCCCTTAGAGTTTTGGTCAAAAACGCTCCGGAATGAGATCGAAATTTTATTATTCCAAATCATCCCAATGATGTTTTGGAGCGGTATCTGATGAATTTTGCATCATTATAGCTCCTATATAGAGGCTAGATTGTACGATTACTCCGTAAAATGAGAAACCGCTTAAGGTACCCAATTCGGATTCTATTTTCACCCAGTAAACACCGTCAAATACCAAATTTCGCAAGTCCATATCGTAGCTTTCCGAATGAGCTTTCTAGGGGTTTCAAAATCGGATCATTCGGATCTAAAACGAGTTAGTTATGGCCAAAACGGTGAGGGCACGACGGAATCTGGGTCGAACGGGGAGGGCAGCAGGCAAAAAGGCCCATATCTCATTCGTTATCGTCCGGATCCATTACATTCTTTCATGTCATGCAATTTTATTCCAAGAGATATAATTATGGGCCCCCGGAGGTGCAAATCCGACGCTCCCCGGCGGGCCGAAAAAATGAGATTTCGCCCTAGTGGTACCCCTTAGAGTTTTGGTCAAAAACGCTCCGGAATGAGATCGAAATTTTATTATTCCAAATCATCCCAATGATGTTTTGGAGCGGTATCTGATGAATTTTGCATCATTATAGCTCCTATATAGAGGCTAGATTGTACGATTACTCCGTAAAATGAGATACCGCTTATGGTGCCCAATTCGGATTCTATTTTTACCCAGTAAACACCATCAAATACCAAATTTTGCAACTCCATATTGTAGCCTTCCGAATGAGCTTTCTTGGGGTTTCAAAATCGGGTCATTTGGATCTAAAACGAGTTAGTTATGGCCAAAACGGTGAGGGCACGACGGAATCTGGGTCGAACGGGGAGGGCAGCAGGCAAAAAGGCCCATATCTCATTCGTTATCGTCCGGATCCATTACATTCTTTCACCATGTGCAATTTAATTCCAAGTGGTACAATTATGGGCCTCCGGAGGTGCAAAATCCGACGATCCCCAGCGGGTCGAAAAAGTGAGATTTCACCCTAGTGGTACCCCTTAGAGTTTTGGTCAAAAATGCTCCGTAATGAGATCTAAATTTTATTATTCCAAAACATCCCAGTGATGTTTTGGAGCGGTATATGATGAATTTTGCATCATTCTGGCTCCTATATAGAGGCTAGATTGTACGAATACTCCGGAAAATGAGAAACCGCTTAAGGTGCCCAATTCGGATTCTATTTCCACCTAGTAAACACCGTCAAATACCAAATTTCGTAAGTCCATATCGTAGCCTTCCGAATGAGCTTTCTAGGGGATTCTAAATTGGGTTATTCGGATAAAAAACGAGATAGTTATGGCCAAAACGGTGAGGGCACGACAGAATCTGGGTCGAACGGGGAGGGCAGCAGGCAAAAAGTCCCATATCTCATTCGTTATCGCCCGGATCCATTTCATTCTTTCACCATGTGAAATTTTATACCAAGAGCTATAATTATGGGCCCCCAGAGGTGCAAAATCCGACGATCCCCGGCGGGCCGAAAAAGTGAGATTTCACCCTAGTGGTACCCCTTAGAGTTTTGGTCAAAAATGCTCCGGAATGAGATCTAAATTTTATTATTCCACATCATCCTAGTGATGTTTTTGAGAGGTATATGATGAATTTTGCATCATTCTAGCTCCTATATAGAGGCTAGATTGTACGATTACTCCGGAAAATGAGAAACCGCTTAAGGTACCCAATTCGGATTCTATTTTCACCCACTAAACATCGTCAAATACAAAATTTCGCTAGTCCATATTGTAGCCTTCCGAATGAGCTTTCTAGGGGTTTCAAAATCGGGTCATTCGGATCTAAAACGAGTTAGTTATGGCCAAAACGGTGAGGGCACAACGGAATCTGGGTCGAACTGGGAGGGCTGCAGGCAAAAAGGCCCATATCTCATTCGTTATCGTCCGGATCCATTACATTCTTTCACCATGTGCAATTTTATTCCAAGAGGTATAATTATGGGCCCCCGGAGGTGCAAAATCCGACGCTCCCCGGCGGGCCGAAAAAATGAGATTTCGCCCTAGTGGTACCCCTTAGAGTTTTGGGCAAAAACGATCCGGAATGAGATCTAAATGTTGGTCCCGGTTTGTTAATAGGGGAAATACGTAGAGGGGGGGTGAATACGTATTTCAAGTTTTTCAACTTTTTCCCTTTAACTCAGAGTGACAAATAAACAGCTCGCTTGAGACTTAAGACCTAGCTGAAGCTAGATCTACAGTACGTAGCTTGCCTGCTTGACCGAAGTGAGCACTTGATCAAGAGGAGTCTTTACTCGTGAATGCGGAATTTGGTGAGCTAAAATATTTTCCTAAGCAATTAAAAATCCAAGTTATGTTTGTTTATATGCACGTGCAATGGATAATCAATTACGATAAAGAGATTAGGGTTAGAAAGATACGACACCGAGATTTATAGTTGTTCGGAGATAAAGCTCCTACGTCCACTTCGTTGCACGACGGCAACTGTTCTCTTCACTCAAGAACTTTAAGGTTACGGGTCCTTCAAAAACCTAGTCGAGAAAGGGCTTCACTCGCCTGGATCTGACAAACAACTCAGTGATTACGGGTTCACTACTAAGACCTAAACTGGACAAGAAGCTTCACTTGCTTATGTCCGAACAACAGACAGGGAGATTGCGGGCTCCCCTTACAGCCTAGTTTCGATCGAGCTTCACACGAACGATGTAAGTGCAAGCTTGGATCTAGACTCTATGATCGAGGCTTCTTCAATCGGTCAAAGAAGGGCCTTGGATCGAAACAACCTAACGACGACTCAAAAACCTAACAGACAAAGTATAGGGTTTTTGGTTGACGGACACACTATGAAGAACTCTTTACAGTAGATGCAAAGATTGGCTAGAGTTCTTCTTCTAAGCTCGGATATTTGAAGTGGTCTTAGACTCGAAATGTGAAGGTTGTGAAGACGAGTTCCGATGAACTGGAAACTCGGAGAACACTTAAAACAAAGACTCGAAGATTTGCTCGAAGGCTTGGGAGTGTTTGTTTGCTGTATGCGCTCGAATGCTCAAGTAGTGTTCTCTCTTTTCTTCGTCTTCATCCTTCACTATTTATAGGCGGAGGGATGCCGAGATCCGTTGCTTGGTAGGTGGCTTTGTCCCTCCTCCTCTCGACAGTACTTTGCGCAGGCAGTTGCTTTTGCAGGAGCGCAGTTTGTCTCTTTGCCGAAAATGGCTAAATTACAAACTTAACAGTAACTGGAGCAAGCCAGTACTGTAGCGGCGCCCTGTCGGCCTGGCAGTCAACTCCGCTGCACCTCTTCGCGTTCGACACGTGGAGATCTCGCAATTAATGCGAAGATCTCTAGTTGACTGGAGTTCAAAATATGGGCGGGAGTTGTGATGTCGCTTTCTGGTAGGTGCTAGCTCGCTTAGCTTTGAAGTCGTAGTAGCCGCTACGAAGTGAGTTGCTTCAGGATCAATTTGTAGTGAGTCGCTTGGGAAATGAGGTTCCGTAGTGACCGCTTTAATCAATGTTGACCCGCGTTGACTCGCTTCGGCTTTTGTTTGTAGCACTTGCTTCGCTTTGCTTTGGTGGCCTCGCTTCGATTCCACTGTAGCGCTTGCTTCGCTTTGCTAGCTTCGGCACACTTCACTTCAGCTTTGGTAGACTTGCTTTGCTTGAATAACGCACTCAAGTGAGTGGCCTTCACTTGAACTTTTGAAGCCTATAATCTAAGCAAACATAAGGAGCCATCCTAACAGAGTAGGCTTAAAAAAAATTCTAACCTATTATCTACATCAAAATGGGTCGCTTGGGAATAGGACACTTGGGGTTTTGGGATCCAATCAAAACAAATGACTTCGTTTATCAAGTATCCCACATAGTTCCCCCTTAACAAATTGGTCCATAACATTTCCCAACAATTTCCCCCTTTTTGATGATGCCAAAACCCAAAGGCTAAGATTTAGAGAATTCCAGCCTATCTAACCGTGAAGGGAACTCCAAGCGACTGCTTCCTTTGCAGCTTCGTTTGTAATTTTTCTTTTAAGTTTCTTTCCCTTTTTTTCGGTTAAATTATTTGAGTTTGTAGCAGAAGGTAAGGTCATTCACAAAGCAGGTAAATGACGCATTTTGACAGAAATTGAAATTGGATAAATGAACAAGCAGTTCGCAAAATATATAAGGAACTTGAAACTCAAAGGTTTCCTGCAGTTCCTTCCCTGTCATCCTCCTTTTCCTTCGTCACTTCCATTTCCTTCTCTTCTTCCTCTGCCTCCAAATCCTTTGCGATCATTTCTTCTAGTATGGTGTATGCACTGAAGACCTTTGCTTCCAGCGAATCAACGCTGTGGATACTTGGCCTCCTCCAAGTCTCTTCCAGTTGGAAGGCTTCATCCACCACAGCGTCGATGATGCTGCGATCGGGAACACTGGTGCCAGGTAGGAATGGCATAGGAATGGCTCTGATACCACTTGTTGGTCCCGGTTTGTTAATAGGGGAAATACGTAGAGGGGGGTGAATACGTATTTCAAGTTTTTCAACTTTTTCCCTTTAACTCAGAGTGACAAATAAAGAGCTCGCTTGAGACTTAAGACCTAGCTGAAGCAAGATCTACAGTACGTAGCTTGCCTGCTTGACCGAAGTGAGCACTTGATCAAGAGGGAGTCTTTACTCGTGAATGCGGAATTTGGTGAGCTAAAATCTTTTCCTAAGCAATTAAAAATCCAAGTTATGTTTGTTTATATGCACGTGCAATGGATAATCAATTACGATAAAGTGATTAGGGTTAGAAAGATACGACACCGAGATTTATAGTGGTTCGGAGATAAAGCACCTACGTCCACTTCATTGCACGACGACAACTGTTCTCTTCACTCAAGAACTTGAAGGTTACGGGTCCTTCAAAAACCTAGTCGAGATCGGGCTTCACTCGCCTGGATCTGACAAACAACGCAGTGATTACGGGTTCACTACTAAGACCTAAACTGGACAAGAAGCTTCACTTGCTTCTGTCCGAACAACAGACAGGGAGATTGCGGGCTCTCCTTACAGCCTAGTTTCGATCGAGCTTCACACGAACGATGTAAGTGCAAGCTTGGATCTAGTCTCTATGATCGAGGCTTCTTCAATCGGTGAAAGAAGGGCCTTGGATCGAAACAACCTAACGACGACTCAAAAACCTAACAGACAAAGTATAGGGTTTTTGGTTGACGGACACATTATGAAGAACTCTTTACAGTAGATGCAAAGATTGGCTAGAGTTCTTCTTCTACGCTCGGATATTTGAAGTGGGCTTAGACTCGAAGTGTGAAGGTTGTGAAGACGAGGAGAACACTTAAAACAAAGACTCGAAGATTTGCTCGAAGGCTTGGGAGTGTTTGTTTGCTGTATGCGCTCGAATGCTCAAGTAGTGTTCTCTCTTTTCTTCGTCTTCATCCTTCACTATTTATAGGCGGAGGGATGCCGAGATCCGTTGCTTGGTAGGTGGCTTTGTCCCTCCTCCTCTCGACAGTACTTTGCGCAGGCAGTTGCTTTTGCAGGAGCGCAGTTTGTCTCTTTGCCGAAAATGGCTAAATTACAAACTTAACAGTAACTGGAGCAAGCCAGTACTGTAGCGGCGCCCTGTCGGCCTGGCAGTCAACTCCGCTGCACCTCTTCGCGTTCAACACGTGGAGATCTCGCAATTAATGCGAAGATCTCTAGTTGACTGGAGTTCAAAATATGGGCGGGAGTTGTGCTGTCGCTTTCTGGTAGGTGCTAGCTCGCTTAGCTTTGAAGTCGTAGTAGCCGCTACGAAGTGAGTTGCTTCAGGATCAATTTGTAGTGAGTCGCTTGGGAAATGAGGTTCTGTAGTGACCGCTTTAATCAATGTTGACCCGCGTTGACTCGCTTCGGCTTTTCTTTGTAGCACTTGCTTCGCTTTGCTTTGGTGGACTCGCTTCGATTCCACTGTAGCGCTTGCTTCGCTTTGTTAGCTTCGGCACACTTTGCTTCAGCTTTGGTAGACTTGCTTTGCTTGAATAACGCACTCAAGTGAGTGGCCTTCACTTGAACTTTTGAAGCCTATAATCTAAGCAAACATAAGGAGCCATCCTAACAGAGTAGGCTTAAAAAAAATTCTAACCTATTGTCTACATCAAAATGGGTCGCTTGGGAATAGGACACTTGGGGTTTTGGGATCCAATCAAAACAAATGACTTCGTTTATCAAGTATCCCACATAGTTCCCCCTTAACAAATTGGTCCATAACAATTCCCAACAATTTCCCCCTTTTTGATAATGCCAAAACCCAAAGGCTAAGATTTAGAGAATTCCAGCCTATCTAACCGTGAAGGGAACTCCAAGCGACTGCTTCCTTTGCAGCTTCGTTTGTAATTTTTCTTTTAAGTTCCTTTCCCTTTTTTTCGGTTAAATTATTTGAGTTTGTAGCAGAAGGTAAGGTCATTCACAAAGCAGGTAAATGACGCATTTTGACAGAAATTGAAATTGGATAAATGAACAAGCACTTCGCAAAATATATAAGGAACTTGAAACTCAAAGGTTTCCTGCAGTTCCTTCCCTGTCATCCTCCTTTTCCTTCGTCACTTCCATTTCCTTCTCTTCTTCCTCTGCCTCCAAATCCTTTGCGATCATTTCTTCTGGTATGGTGTATGCACTGAAGACCTTTGCTTCCAGCGAATCAACGCTGTGGATACTTGGCCTCCTCCAAGTCTCTTCCAGTTTCATCCACCTCAGCGTCGATGATGCTGCGATCGGGAACACTGGTGCCAGGTAGGAATGGCATAGGAATGGCTCTGATACCACTTGTTGGTCCCAGTTTGTTAATAGGGGAAATACGTAGAGGGGGGGGTGAATACGTATTTCAAGTTTTTCAACTTTTTCCCTTTAACTCAGAGTGACAAATAAAGAGCTCGCTTGAGACTTAAGACCTAGCTGAAGCTAGATCTACAGTACGTAGCTTGCCTGCTTGACAGAAGTGAGCACTTGATCAAGAGGGAGTCTTTACTCGTGAATGCGGAATTTGGTGAGCTAAAATCTTTTCCTAAGCAATTAAAAATCCAAGTTATGTTTGTTTATATGCACGTGCAATGGATAATCAATTACGATAAAGAGATTAGGGTTAGAAAGATACGACACTGAGATTTATAGTGTTCGGAGATAAAGCTCCTACGTCCACTTCGTTGCACGACGGCAACTGTTCTCTTCACTCAAGAACTTGAAGGTTACGGGTCCTTCAAAAACCTAGTCGAGATCGGGCTTCACTCGCCTGGATTTGACAAACAACGCAGTGATTACGGGTTCACTACTAAGACCTAAACTGGACAAGAAGCTTCACTTGCTTCTGTCCGAACAACAGACAGGGAGATGGCGGGCTCTCCTTACAGCCTAGTTTCGATCGAGCATCACACGAACGATGTAAGTGCAAGCTTGGATCTAGACTCTATGATCGAGGCTTCTTCAATCGGTGAAAGAAGGGCCTTGGATCGAAACAACCTAAAGACGACTCAAAAACCTAACAGACAAAGTATAGAGTTTTTGGTTGACGGACACACTATGAAGAACTCTTTACAATAGATGCAAAGATTGGCTAGAGTTCTTCTTCTAAGCTTGGATATTTGAAGTGGGATTAGACTCGAAGTGTGAAGGTTGTGAAGACGAGTTCCGATGAACTGGAAACTCGGAGAACACTTAAAACAAAGACTCGAAGATTTGCTCGAAGGCTTGGGAGTGTTTGTTTGCTGTATGCGCTCGAATGCTCAAGTAGTGTTCTCTCTTTTCTTCGTCTTCATCCTTCACTATTTATAGGCGGAGGGATGCCGAGATCCGTTGCTTGGTAGGTGGCTTTTTCCCTCCTCCTCTCGACAGTACTTTGCGCAGGCAGTTGCTTTTGCAGGAGCGCAGTTTGTCTCTTTGCCGAAAATGGCTAAATTACAAACTTAACAGTAACTGGAGCAAGCCAGTACTGTAGCGGCGCCCTGTCGGCCTGGCAGTCAACTCCGCTGCACCTCTTCGCGTTCGACACGTGGAGATCTCGCAATTAATGCGAAGATCTCTAGTTGACTGGAGTTCAAAATATGGGCGGGAGTTGTGCTGTCGCTTTCTGGTAGGTGCTAGCTCGCTTAGCTTTGAAGTCGTAGTAGCCGCTACGAAGTGAGTTGCTTCAGGATCAATTTGTAGTGAGTCGCTTGGGAAATGAGGTTCCGTAGTGACCGCTTTAATCAATGTTGACCCGCGTTGACTCGCTTCGGCTTTTCTTTGTAGCACTTGCTTCGCTTTGCTTTGGTGGACTCGCTTCGATTCCACTGTAGCGCTTGCTTCGCTTTGTTAGCTTCGGCACACTTCGCTTCAGCTTTGGTAGACTTGCTTTGCTTTAATAACGCACTCAAGTGAGTGGCCTTCACTTGAACTTTTGAAGCCTATAATCTAAGCAAACATAAGGAGCCATCCTAACAGAGTAGGCTTAAAAAAAATTCTAACCTATTATCTACATCAAAATGGGTCGCTTGGGAATAGGACACTTGGGGTTTTGGGATCCAATCAAAACAAATGACTTCGTTTATCAAGTATCCCACATAGTTCCCCCTTAACAAATTGGTCCATAACAATTCCCAACAATTTCCCCCTTTTTGATGATGCCAAAACCCAAAGGCTAAGATTTAGAGAATTCCAGCCTATCTAACCGTGAAGGGAACTCCAAGCGACTGCTTCCTTTGCAGCTTCGTTTGTAATTTTTCTTTTAAGTTCCTTTCCCTTTTTTTCGGTTAAATTATTTGAGTTTGTAGCAGAAGGTAAGGTCATTCACAAAGCAGGTAAATGACGCATTTTGACAGAAATTGAAATTGGATAAATGAACAAGCAGTTCGCAAAATATATAAGGAACTTGAAACTCAAAGGTTTCCTGTAGTTCCTTCCCTGTCATCCTCCTTTTCCTTCGTCACTTCCATTTCCTTCTCTTCTTCCTCTGCCTCCAAATCCTTTGCGATCATTTCTTCTGGTATGGTGTATGCACTGAAGACCTTTGCTTCCAGCGAATCAACGCTGTGGATACTTGGCCTCCTCCAAGTCTCTTCCAGTTGGAAGGCTTCATCCACCTCAGCGTCGATGATGCTGCGATCGGGAACACTGGTGCCAGGTAGGAATGGCATAGGAATGGCTCTGATACCACTTGTTGGTCCCAGTTTGTTAATAGGGGAAATACGTAGAGGGGGGGGGGGGGGGGGGGTGAATACGTATTTCAAGTTATTCAACTTTTTCCCTTTAACTCAGAGTGACAAATAAAGAGCTCGCTTGAGACTTAAGACCTAGCTGAAGCTAGATCTACAGTACGTAGCTTGCCTGTTTGACCGAAGTGAGCACTTGATCAAGAGGGAGTCTTTACTCGTGAATGCGGAATTTGGTGAGCTAAAATCTTTTCCTAAGCAATTAAAAATCCAAGTTATGTTTGTTTATATGCACGTGCAATGGATAATCAATTACGATAAAGAGATTAGGGTTAGAAAGATACGACACCTAGATTTATAGTGGTTCGGAGATAAAGCTCCTACGTCCACTTCGTTGCACGACGGCAACTGTTCTCTTCACTCAAGAACTTGAAGGTTACTGGTCCTTCAAAAACCTAGTCGAGATCGGGCTTCACTCGCCTGGATCTGACAAACAACGCAGTGATTACGGGTTCACTACTAAGACCTAAACTGGACAAGAAGCTTCACTTGCTTCTGTCCGAACAACAGACAGGGAGATTGCGGGCTCTCCTTACAGCCTAGTTTCGATCGAGCTTCACACGAACGATGTAAGTGCAAGCTTGGATCTAGACTCTATGATCGAGGCTTCTTCAATCGGTGAAAGAAGGGCCTTGGATCGAAACAACCTAACGACGACTCAAAAACCTAACAGACAAAGTATAGGGTTTTTGGTTGACGGACACACTATGAAGAACTCTTTACAGTAGATGCAAAGATTGGCTAGAGTTCTTCTTCTAAGCTTGGATATTTGAAGTGGGATTAGACTCGAAGTGTGAAGGTTGTGAAGACGAGTTCCGATGAACTGGAAACTCGGAGAACACTTAAAACAAAGACTCGAAGATTTGCTCGAAGGCTTGGGAGTGTTTGTTTGCTGTATGCGCTCGAATGCTCAAGTAGTGTTCTCTCTTTTCTTCGTCTTCATCCTTCACTATTTATAGGCGGAGGGATGCCGAGATCCGTTGCTTGGTAGGTGGCTTTCTCCCTCCTCCTCTCGACAGTACTTTGCGCAGGCAGTTGCTTTTGCAGGAGCGCAGTTTGTCTCTTTGCCGAAAATGGCTAAATTACAAACTTAACAGTAACTGGAGCAAGCCAGTACTGTAGCGGCACCCTGTCGGCCCGGCAGTCAACTCCGCTGCTCCTCTTCGCGTTCGACACATGGAGATCTCACAATGAATGCGAAGATCTCTAGTTGACTGGAGTTCAAAATATGGGCGGGAGTTGTGCTGTCGCTTTCTGGTAGGTGCTGGCTCGCTTAGCTTTGAAGTCGTAGTAGCCGCTACGAAGTGAGTTGCTTTAGGATCAATTGAGGTCGCTTGGGAAATGAGGTTCCGTAGTGACCGCTTTAATCAATGTTGACCCGCGTTGACTCGCTTCGTCTTTTCTTTGTAGCACTTGCTTCGCTTTGCTTTGGTGGACTCGCTTCGATTCCACTGTAGCGCTTGCTTCGCTTTGCTAGCTTCGGCACACTTCGCTTCAGCTTGGTAGACTTGCTTTGCTTGAATAACGCACTCAAGTGAGTGGCCTTCACTTGAACTTTTGAAGCCTATAATCTAAGCAAACATAAGGAGCCATCCTAACAGAGTAGGCTTAAAAAAAAATTCTAACCTATTATCTACATCAAAATGGGTCGCTTGGGAATAGGACACTTGGGGTTTTGGATCCAATCAAAACAAATGACTTCGTTTATCAAGTATCCCACATAGTTCCCCCTTAACAAATTGGTCCATAACAATTCCCAACAATTTCCCCCTTTTTGATGATGCCAAAACCCAAAGGCTAAGATTTAGAGAATTCCAGCCTTTCTAACCGTGAAGGGAACTCCAAGCGACTGCTTCCTTTGCAGCTTCGTTTGTAATTTTTCTTTTAAGTTCCTTTCCCTTTTTTTTCGGTTAAATTATTTGAGTTTGTAGCAGAAGGTAAGGTCATTCACAAAGCAGGTAAATGACGCATTTTGACAGATATTGAAATTGGATAAATGAACAAGCAGTTCGCAAAATATATAAGGAACTTGAAACTCAAAGGTTTCCTGCAGTTCCTTCCCTGTCATCCTCCTTTTCCTTCATCACTTCCATTTCCTTCTCTTCTTCCTCTGCCTCTAAATCCTTTGCGATCATTTCTTCTGGTATGGTGTTTGCACTGAAGACCTTTGCTTCCAGCGAATCAACACTATGGATACTTGGCCTCCTCCAAGTCTCTTCCAGTTGGAAGGCTTCATCCACCTCAGCGTCGATGATGCTGCGATCGGGAACACTGGTGCCAGGTAGGAATGGCATAGGGAATTCCTTCTTGGCTGGTACCTTGATGATTAAAGGCGTGGGCTCTGCAAGCTGTGCAAGAGCGAAGATCTCCCGCCTAAACTTCTCATCATAGGCACTAAGAAAGTTGTTGAGCGCGCTGACCCTTGAGCATTCAGTCTGCAGTGGCACTACCTCCCAGTAGTAGTATGCTTTGATAAATTTCTCTTTGTAGTGTAGCCATTGCTCGAGTAATTCGTCAGGGATGAACTGCTCAATCTCACGGGCATCTGGGTGCTCATTTCTGCGCACAGTCAACTCCTCTTCCGACCGGCTGGACATCTGTGCCATGACCGCATTGAACTTCTTTCCTGACTCGCCGCTCCAGATAGGAAGCTTCTTGTTGAGTTGCTTGCGAATGTAATTCCGTTCCTCTTTGAGAGGGTAGCGACCAGAGTCAATCATCTCTTTAGCAGTCTCATGGCATGTATCGATCATAGCCTGAGCTAGGCATGCATCGGACTCCTCTGGCATGATCGGAACAAAGGCACTTCGCACTAAGACGGACTGGATGAGTCTCACTTCATTGAAGTGTTCCTCAATCCGGTCGTCAATGACTTGCAGTCGCTTTGCCCTTATTCTCTTCTCCTTCTCTGCTTCATCCCTTCCTACGTTTCTTCTCTTCCCTTTTCTCTCGTCCTTCTCTGCCCTTGAAACAACTGCCTTCTCGACCTTTTGGCGCTTGGTCGCGGGATCATCTCTTTTAGTTTCTGTAGCAGTTCGCTTCACTGTTTGCTTTGGTGATGGGGGAGGCGGCATGTCCTTCTTTGTGGTTGCACTCGAAGCGACAATTACAGATGAAGTGACTTCTGCAGTTGCTGAGGTGAGTGCAGCACTTGAAGTTGGCGCGGCGACTGAGGCGGCTGAAGCGGGTGCTTTGGAACTTGAAGCACCTGCAAAAGTTAACCTTCCTAGCTCCAACTGCCTAGCTATGGCTTCGTCTTCCTCCACTTGCTTCCGCCTTTCCTCCTTGGTTAACACCGTAACTGGAGGATGTCGTGCGATAGAAGAGGCAAGCACTTTTTCTTCAAGTGGCCTGCGAGGCTCCTCAGGCTTTTTCATTAGTGCTTCCTCTGTGAGCTTTTCTTTGCCTTTCTTGGCAAGTTTTGCCTTCTCCTCCTCTTCTCCGGTACCACTACCTTCCTCCAACAACCTTTCTACTTCAACAGCACCAGTTACTCTACATTGTGGTTCCAAAATATTGGCATATTTCAGTACCATCCCTTCCCCCTTTTTGGCATCATCACTGCCAGGGGTTGGGACGATTGTCTTTCCAGCAAGAGACTTGTGAAGTTCCTCAATCTTATCAACTACAGCATGAAGCATTCTTTCCGTTCGTGTCGCGAAGACTTGCTCTTCTGACAATACCATTCCTGCTGTTTTGATTGAGATTTCTTCCAGCAAGTATTCGCATTGCTTTTCTCTCTCAACAACAGATCTCATCATTCTTTCCAATGGCTCTAGTCTTCTGAAGCGAGCCTCCAGCTCCGCTTCAATTTCTCTCTTCATATCCTTCTTTTGCTCTTGCAGGTTGAAGTACCAGAAATCCTGTGCCGCTTTAAATTCTGCCTCCATGGTTTCAAGTGATCTCTCTCTCTGATTGAGAGAGAGATGGAATTCCGCACCTGCAGCTACCTTCTCGGTGTACAATTCACCCAATTCTTTGACCGTCTTTAGCAGAATTGAGAGCTCGGCACTCTTTAGATCAAGAGCTTGAGCACTCCTCCTTCGACTCTCCAATTCTTTCTTGTCAATGTCACTCTCTTCTTTGAGTTCCTTTAGTTTAGTTCGAAGTAAGTCGAGGGTCTTTTTGGTGCTTATCAGCTCACTCCCTTTTCTTATCACTTCTTCATCTCTCTTCTCTACTGCTTCCTTCAGCTTCTTCACCTCTTTCTCCAACGCCTCTTTCTCTTTACCAACTGTGACAAGCTTGGTATTAAACTCCCTCAAGCGGCTCCGTTCTGCGTCACGCGAGCCCTTGAGTTCGTTGATTGATTTTGTGTGGTCATCCACCAGCTTCACTTGCGCCTCCAGCGCCTTCTCCTTTTTCTCCAACTCCATCTTCTTTTTGGTGATCTCGCTTTGCATACTCGAGATCTCCGCATCCTTAACCTCCACCTCCTCTGCGTGTTCCCTAATTAGTTTCTTCTCATGAATGGTCGGGGTGTGCTCAGGGACTTTAGCGTCCGGATAGGCACGCTTTACTTTTGCGTCCAGCTTATCCCAGAAGCTGGTTCCAGTGAGAAATGCATGAAAGCCATTCTCACCGATGAAGTCCAAGAGCTTTCCCTCCATCTGGATGAGATCTTCCTTTGAGAAGGCCTCTAGGAGCTTGAAAACATTGTAAAATTCTGTGCCGCGGTAGGTGACGTATGTCAAGAAATTGACTATCTTGGTGAAGAAGTCGTCTGACATAGGCACTGAGGGATAGCGGGTTCTGAGGGTTTCAGCTGCCTGCTCTCTGTCTCTCTTGTATCTTTTGAGAGCATCCACATGTGAGGGGGTTTTGGGGATTTGGAACTGGGGAATTATGGATGTATGGGCTGTATCGGCTGTTTCTGCCGATGTTGAAGGGGATTGATTGGGATGGTGTGGCTTCAGGGATTTCAGGGATTTGGATAGGTTCTGTGCCTGGCTGTGTTTGCTGGGTTTCAGGGATTTGGAATAAGGTGTGGGCAGCAGATTGATTTGTGCTGAGGAAAGGTATAGTAGGTATATTGAAGGAAGATGCAGATTCTTCTTCCTGGGGAGAGTGGGGGGTTGTTTGTGTAAGTGGTTGGTGGGTTGATGAGGCTTGAGGTTCTGGTATTTGGGTAATCTGTAGTAGGGGGGATTGAGCTTTAGTTGGTGAGGATTGGGATTCAGTGACTTCAATGTCCTCAAGCGGCTTCTCCACCGCCTCGCTTTCTTGGACAGGTGAAGTGACTTGCTTCATCCTTTTCTTCCCTCGCTTTGGCGTCGCACCCTTCAGTGATGAAGCGGCTCGTTTCGCTTGGGAAGTTTCAGCTTGCGTTTCCAAAACTGGTTTTGCTGCGGGCACTTCTACATTTAGAAGTCCCTGATCCATCGGAATCTTGGTCTTCCTCCACTTGTCGTAGAAGATAGACTGTTTGTTGTAGACTGCCGTGTCGGAATCCGGCCATGCTTTGTTGGGAAATTTCTTCTCCAATGCAACAGAGAGTCTGGAGAAGAATTTCAGTTTCCCTTTGCGGAGGATCTGATCAGGGGTTCCTGGCACGAATGCAAAGTCTTCAGCAGCTTCATAGATTTGTTTGAGTAACCAACCATGCCAGTTGAATTTCGTTCCGGTGAGGCTGTCGATGATCATGGTGGTGCCGATCAGCTTTGTCTCCGACAGAGTATCTAGGGTTCCGACATAGCACGCGATGCTCTTCGAAAAGAGTTCGCAGATGAGGTTGAAAGGGGCCTTCAAGTTCGAACGGATGCTGGCCACCTTAAAGTTTGGTTCTGCTTTTTGACGGCGAAACGACCGTATTGAACTCCGGCCGAGAATCCCAAATTTAATAGAGAATCTCCTCCTTCCCTCGGCAAGTTGAACACGCCGATGAGCTCGTTCAAGTCCACCTCCACCGGCTTCTGGGTTTGTGGATCTGTGAATGATGATGTATTTTGTTCCTTCTTTAAATTCAGAAGGAGTTCTCCAACTGCCTTTGCCAGAAATTTTGACGGAACCGCCGTCACGAACTTCCATAGACCGGCCGTGGTCACGGCTCTACGGAAGAAACCTCTCCTTTCAATGACGATTGGGTCGAGATGAGGCTCAACATTGATGTGTTTATCTACCTCCGTCATGAACTGCTCCATTGTTTCTGTATTTAGCTTCTTTCCCATGGTTTATTCTTGTTGAGAGGATTAAGAAAAAGTTAAGGCTTTGAGGGATTTTAGGTTTGGGTTTTCAGAGGTGCAGAGGTTTCACTAAAATGGTAGTTTTGAGACTTGTGAAATTTTTCTGCAGCCTTCGGTGTTACATATATATAGAACTAGGGTTCGGCTGACGAGGCAGGGGCAAGACAGTAATATCTTCGAAGATCCTGTGCAGGGGCGGCGGACCTTCGGTGATGGATCTGATGTGTCCGGCGTCATCACTGGAAAAGTGAACCGCCAATTTGGCTTGACGTGGCCACGTGGCAGCTTTTGATTCGTCTCTCCAATAGTCATCAATCCAGCGGTTGAGATTTAGAGACGGTTCAGATTCGACGGCTGGATTGAGTGCGGTTTTCCCGCTTTCCTCGGCTTTGACGTCCACGCGCCTGTCGTTTCTTTTTCTACGCGCCGCTGCATTAAATGCTAAAGTAAAAAGTGAAATTTTGCACTCGAGTGCTGACAGCTCATACGCTTCGCTTCGTATCCGCTCGCTTCGAGTGTAGCCGCTTCGGCATCCACTCGCTTGCGAAGTACTTGCTTCACGTGACTGTTCCGCACTCCTTTGCGATGACTTGCGGAGTGACGTGGCACTCGCTTCGTCATTTTTAGCGTCTGGAAACAAGAAAATGAATTTCTTTGCTTAATTTAAAATGTTTCTGACTTACATACTTCGAGGATAAACAAGAGTGTTTTCCTCTTTGTATTTATGTCAGATTCATTTCATATATTCCACGTAGTGAGTGAAGGTTTCTAGCACGCTTCAGCTCACTTAGTGTACTTCAAATTGAAACACTTACCAGTCAATCTCACTTCGTAGGAGATTGATACCACCTATTGAAGACTCCATTTTGAGGATTTGTACATCATCAGTTGAGACCACTTGTTGGTATTTGCCTTGAAGCTTGTTGATATCGACTGTTGAGTACACCTCTATTTATTGGATACTTTGTCTTCTTTGAAGTTCATCTTCATGGCATTCATCTTCCTCTACGAATTAGAGAGTCCTCCATCGAAGTGAATGAGGGAGGAAATGAATATAGTACACAAGCTTACTACAACCCAGAAGGGAGTTTCACGTAAGTATACATATTCACGACGAATGGGGGATGAGTACAAGTCCTTATCTCAGAGCAGAAATGGACAGGATGACAATGAGAGTGCTCTGACAAGACAATCTCGTATTTTACGCAGAAGCATGTCACCAGCCCTGCAACCTTTTGTAGAAAAAGGTAAACCTTCAAGCATCCTCCTACAAGCTACAGAATGAGCTTGCAATCGACTCGCTTTGACCCAAGCTAGGGCAAATTGAAGCGATGCAAAATTCAAAGTGGGGGAGGAATGGATAGACATCTGGCAGCTCAACTCAATGAAGAGTGAGTAAGGAATGGACATTTATCCACGATGAAGGAGATGAGAAGACTTGCTCCTCTTCGGCGGAAAGATGGGAAGAGGACACAAGGTCTAGGTGCCAGCTCTGCCTAAGCTTTCACCATTGTTACGTGGGAAGGCCCGATACAAGACCCCACAACCATTACTAGAAACGACACTTGCGAGTGTTTATACCCACTCGCTAGGAATCCTAGGCTAGGTAGCAGCTTTCCTTGCTCGCTTTGGAAGTAGGTTGCTCCGAGAGCAAGCAATGGTTCCCCCTTAACCAATGGCTTAACAATTCCTGTAAGCGGGTAGAGAACTTCTTCCAACACTCCACCTTTCTCCACCTTATTTCTCCTTCTTCAAGCGAGTGGAATTTTGAAGTGACTCGCTTGAGTTGGTGAAGATCCGAAGCGGATGGTGCTACGAAAAACTAGCGACCACTCCTGATGAGGTCGAGACAAGCATGGACGAACTCAACCCGGAATTGCAGCTTAGGGGTCCTGTGACGAGATTAAGAGCTAAGAAGCTGCAAGGATATCTCCAGTGTTATATTCAAAAGATGCTTGAAGGCAATGGAGCGGAGTTTCGAAGCTACAAGTTAGTGAACTTTGTGGCCATCGAGGAAGACGTCTAGTTTATTAATATTCCATTTATTTTTATTTAGAGCCCAATTACAACAGACTGTTTAGATGTATTGGGCCAGTTGAGTTATTTATTATATTTCAGTTAGGCCCGATAATTTACAAGCCCAAGTCTTGTAAATTTCGAGTTTAGTGGTATTTAAGTGAATTTTGTAGGGTTTTGATATTCAGACTTGATTGAATAAAAAAACAGATTTCTTTTTAGTCTCACCGTATTTTTCAGAAAATACACAAACCCTAGTTCTTGTTAGGATTCGAATTGGCTCTTTGAATCTGAATCTATAGTTCGTTCGTGATCTCTTGTGGGTCTCGGGTTAACTACGCCATCGAAGAATTGCTTCTGTGATACGTGTTTCAATCGTTCGTCGATTTGGGGTCCGTATTGAGGTAAATCTTCAAAACTGTTCTTCGTATATTGTTCTTGTCTTTTCGCCTTCTGTCCAGCCTTCGTTTCACCTTCATATTTCGTCCATAACCACCCCTTCCCTCGTCCAAGTCCTGATTTCACCTAAATCCATTCGATTGCAAGATTTAAGCCCTAAAATCGATCTGAATTTGAGCACTGAACAATCTTGAGTTTTACTCGTGCGAATTGGCTGAATTTTGGATATGTTGTTCTTGACTTCGAATAGGATATTTTGTTAAAATTTCAGCTTAATTGGAGTTGTTTTGCTATAGTTTCTGGTCGTGTTATTTTCGGATCTGTTTTCAAGTTCGTAATTGCGAATTTGGATTGAATTTGTAATAGCTGACGTAGTTCGAGTCTTGAGGCTTCCGCATAGTTTTGATAGCTTTGAGTCGTTCATATCGTGGTCATATCATAAATTTGGCATCAGAGCCACGTCAGCTTGCTGATCGTGGTTCAATCCAAATCGTTGTAACAAAACTAGGGGCAAAAGTGATCGATTAAAAAAAAAAAAAAAGAAAAGAAAAAGAAAGAAAGATCGAGCCCTAGTTTTTGTCTTGGATTGTTGAGTACCTTGAAATTTTGTTGGTCGGATAGGATTCTTTTACGGTTGTGTGTTGCATTTGTTGTTCCTCGTTGATTAACGATTGGGAGCATCGAATTGCAACTTGTATTCTCATCTTGGAGTCATTATTTTTAGTCATTTGGTAGTATATTAGTATTAAAAAAAAAAAAAAAAAAAAAAAAAAAAAAAAAAAAAAAAAAGAAGTTTCTTAGTTTGATTTGGTTTTGGTTTGGTAATTTCCATCTGAGTCGAATTCAAAGATTGTTTCCTTGCTTGATTCGGTTTTGATTTTTTGGAATTGGTTTGCAATCATCTCCTTCCTTCCTTACACCACCGAAAAATCCTTTCCCTCATTCTGAAAATCCTTTCTACCCTTTTATCTCTTCTAGCTTCGTATATTGAAAAAAAAAAAAAAAAAAAAACTTTTGCTCCCGAACTCCGATTTTTCTCCATAATACCTTTTCGGAAAGGTCTCGGCGAGGTGATCAAGACTCACAGATTTGCTGTGACATATAGGCAATTTTAGCCGAATTACTTCGTTTTCTATGTGAAATCGCCCTCCGAAGTTTTCAAGTTTTCGGATTTTTGAAATTTTCTTCGATTTTTTCGTTCATACAGCCTGTATTTGTGTTCCTTGACCCTATTCCTTATGAAATACTGATCTTGGAAGTAATATTTGGTGGCTATTGACCCTTGTTCACTGAGAATCAAGTTTGAGCTACTGACTAGGATAAAAGGAGGTTCAATCTTGAATCTTGTCAAGTTCGAAAGTTTGGTGAGATTGTTCCTACTTACATACTTTCATACTTGAGTGATATACACGAGAGAAATAAAAGTTGAGAGAACAAACGAGAGATTGTGAGGATTGTGAGGCTCCTTTTATTTCTTTACGTTTGTTCACTGCAGGTCCTATGGCATCGGAGAAGGCGCAATCTGACTGGGATGCCAAGTTTGAGACTTTGAATGGCCGTGTAGAGAATCAGTTGGCAGAAATGCAGAACACGATGGGACAATTGTTGGCCAAGTTCGAAGAGCTCGAGGTCCAAGGAGCGGATTCAGAGTTTGGACACTATGAGGAAGAACGAGATGAAGATGAAAGAGCTCAGTTCTTTCAAGTTTCTCCGAGGGGCAGAGATGGCTTTGCAGATCGAGGTAGAGGCCGAGGTCGAGGCTTCCAACCACGTTATCAGGCACCTCGTAGGAATGTATACCCAGAGCAGCGTAGACATGGTAATGCTGATGGGCTACTCAGCAATATCAAGACCACCATTCCAGGGTTTGAGGGCAGACATGATCCAGATGCATACTTAGACTGGGAGCGTAAAGTTGACAAGATTTTCGAGTGTTATGACTTCCCAGAGCCTAAGAAGGTACAACTAGCTTCCCTTGAATTCACTGGATATGCAGCGACTTGGTGGGAGTTTCAGCAGAACAGGCGCAGAAAGGACAGATATCCTCCGATTGACACCTGGCAAGAGATGAAAGATGTGATGAGGGGCAGATTCATTCCAGTTCACTACGAGAGAGAATTGGAGAAGAAGCTCAGCCAGATACGACAAGGTTCTAGATCGATTGAGGAGTATCACAAGGATTTAGAGACAGCACTGAACCGGGTGGGAAAAGAAGAGACCCTGATTGCTACCCTCAACCGATACATAGAAGGGATGAACCCTGATATTGCCTGTGAAGTTGAATTGAAGGATTTTCACAGCATTTAGGCGATGGTACATTACGCAACCATTGTTGAGCGGCAGCTTAGAGATGGACGCCGACGTCCTTCTCACCAGTCCTATCCCACTCCTGCAAGGGCACATACCACACGTCCTGCAGCACAGTCCGTACCTCCGGCACGCCGTTTTGAGCAGCCTGCAGCCCAGACCGGTCGTAGGAATGACTCCAGTGCACCTGCGACCAACAGAAACCCCCAGAGTCGATCCACACCGACTAGTCAGCCGCCGAATCCGACACCGGGTCGAGCACGTGACGTTCAGTGTCACAAGTGCCATGGATGGGGCCATTTCCAAGCTCAGTGCCCTAACCGCCGAGTTATGTTCATCACCGAACAGAATGAGGTGGAGTCAGCCAGTGAAGATGAAGGAGATGAAACTGAAGACACGGGGCCTAAAATCCAGCAGAAGATTGGCACTCCAGTTGTCAAGCTTGAGGAGGAGTCACCGCCTCCTCCACGTGGCTGTCTAGTGTCCATTCGTACCTTGAGCATGTTGAGAGAGGAAGACCTGACGGACCAACGAGAGAATATCTTCTACACCCGTTGCACTATTCAAGATAAGACATGCTCCGTGATAGTTGATAGTGGCAGTGTGGTGAATGCCATTAGTCAATATGCAGTTGACAAGCTCGCCCTCGTAGCTCACAAGCATCCAAAGCCATACAAGCTGCAATGGCTTACAGATCGAGGCGAGATCAAGGTCGTGTGTCAGGTAAGTGTTCAATTCAATATTGGTAGGTTTACTGACACCGTTCTTTGTGATGTTATTCCTATGGAGGCAGCGCACATTTTGTTGGGTCGTCCGTGGCAGTTTGATAGGAGAACCATCCATGATGGGTATGCGAACACCTACGCGATACCGAGAGACGGAAAAACGACCATATTGAAACCACTGTCACCTAAGGAAGTCATGGAGGATCAGTTGAGGATGCAAGAGAAGTTTAAGGAGGAACGAGACAGGAAGACCAGTGTGGAGTCCACCGGCCCCAAACAGGGAAGAAGCGAGCCTCCCAAAAACCAGTCCTCTTCCCCAGCTCCTTAGAGTTTGAGTTCAAAGAGGGCAGCTCCAGTACAGACTTCTACGAGCTCCAGTGCCATTAGCGCTGATCCCGCGGCCAGAAATTTAATCATTAGTGCAGTGGGAGCTCATAAAATCATCAAAGCTGGTAAGGCTGTCGTTCTAGTTAATTTTAAGAGTTATGATGCTGTTGATTTTGTTATTCCTACTGTTTTGCAGCCTTTGATGGAGGAGTTCAAAGATGTGTTCCCATACGAGATTCCTAGTGGTCTGCCACCAATTCGAGGAATTGAGCACCAGATCGATTTCCAGCCAGGCGCAGTCCTTCCCAATCGTCCAGCTTACCGGACCAGCCCTGAAGAGACAAAGGAAATTGACCGACAAGTCAAGGAGTTGCTGGAAAAGAAGAAGATCAGAGAGAGTATGTCACCATGCGCCGTTCCAGTTATCCTTGTCCCGAAGAAGACAAACGAGTGGCGCATGTGCATGGACTGTCGTGCCATCAACAAGATCACGGTAAAGTATCGTTTTCCTATCCCCAGGTTAGATGACATGTTAGATGAATTATCTGGAGCTTCTGTGTTTTCGAAAATCGATTTACGTTCTGGATATTTTCAAGTTAGGATGAGTGAGGGGGATGAGTGGAAAACTGCATTTAAGACTAAGCATGGGTTATATGAGTGGCTTGTGATGCCTTTTGGACTAACCAATGCTCCTAGTACTTTTATGTGTTTGATGAATCATGTGCTACGTGATGTGATTGGCAAGTATGTTGTGGTTTACTTTGATGATATCCTCATATACAGCATTTCTGTTGACGAGCATGTTAGACATCTTAGACATGTTTTTCAGTTACTACGTGATGCTAAGTTGTATGCTAATCTGTCTAAGTGTTCCTTTTGTTTGGATGAGGTTGTCTTTCTTGGATTTATTGTGAGTAGTCGTGGTGTTGAGGTAGATAGGACTAAAGTGAAAGCCATTGAGGAATGGCCGACACCTAAGTCATGTTCTGATGTGAGGTCTTTCCATGGATTAGCGGGATTTTATCGTCGATTTGTGAGAGATTTCTCTTCTATAGCAGCCCCATTGACTGAACTGAGTAAGAAAGATAGGAAGTTTGAGTGGGGTAAGGCCCAAGAGCATGCTTTTAACTTGTTGAAGTCAAAATTATGTAATGCTCCTGTGTTGGTTTTACCTGATTTTAATAAAATGTTCGAGATTGAATGTGATGCCTCTGGTATAGGGATTGGTGCTGTTTTGATGCAGGAAAGAAAACCAGTTGCATTCTTCAGTGAGAAGTTGAACGGTGCAGCCCTTCAGTATTCCACATACGACAAGGAGCTGTACGCGTTGAAGAGGTCTTTGGAGACTTGGCAGCACTACCTGAGGCCAAAGGAGTTCGTGATACACACTGATCATGAGTCCTTGAAGCACCTGAAAGGGCAGCAGAATCTGAATTCACGCCATGCCAGGTGGGTAGAGTTCATCGAGTCGTTCCCCTACGTGATAAAGTACAAGAAAGGTGAAGAGAATGTTGTTGCTGATGCTTTATCGCGCAGGTACACTTTACTATCTGTTGTGCATGCCCAGTTCTTAGGATTCGAGCATATTAAGACATTCTATGAATCAGATTCGTTCTTTGGTCCTATATTTACATCTTGTATGGCTAAGTCTAGGGCTATTGATTCATTCTATGTCTCTAATGGGTTCTTGTTCAAAGAATTGAAGTTGTGTGTGCCTGATTGTTCCATGCGAGAGTTGTTGGTTGTAGAGTCACATGCAGGAGGTTTGATGGGTCATTTTGGTGTGTCCAAAACATTGAGTCTTTTGCATGAGCATTTTTATTGGCCTCGCATGAAACGTGATGTGGAAAGAGTCTGTTCTCGTTGTATTACTTGTAGGAAAGCCAAGTCTACGTCTAGTCCTTTGGGGTTGTATACGCCTTTGCCGGCACCGTCGTCCCCTTGGGTTGATATTTCCATGGATTTCGTACTTGGTTTGCCTAGATCTAAGTCTGGGAAAGACTCTATTTTCGTGGTAGTTGATCGTTTTTCCAAGATGTCACATTTCATTGCTTGTAGAAAAACTGATGATGCTGTTAACATTGCCAATTTGTTCTTTCGTGAAGTAGTTCGTTTGCATGGGGTTCCTAGAACCATTGTTTCTGATAGGGATTCCATGTTTTTGGGACATTTTTGGCGTGTTTTATGGGGAAAGTTAGGCACCAAACTTTTGTTTTCTACTGCATGTCATCCTCAAACAGATGGACAAACTGAAGTAGTTAATAGGACTTTAGGTACTTTACTTCGTGCGCTTGTAAAGAATAATTTGAAGTCATGGGAAGAATGTTTGCCATATGCTGAATTTGCATATAACAGGGTTGTGCACTCTTCTACTCATTTGTCCCCATTTGAGGTTGTTTATGGATTTAATCCTTTGACCCCGACGGATCTTATTCCTTTACCCACTGATCAGCTTTCGAGTTTGCAAGGTTCTCGTAGGGCTGAACAGGTTAGAGAGATGCATGAGAAGGTGAAGGCGAGGATTGAGCTCCAAGGCAAGAAGAACGCAACAAAGGCGAACGTGCACCGTAAGCAAGTGTTCCGGAGATAAGGTTTGGATTCACTTCAGCCCGGGGCGTTTCCCAAATCTGCGACAATCGAAGCTCATGCCTCGTGGCGATGGTCCTTTCACTGTGGTTGAACGTATTAACGATAATGCGTTTCGCATTGATCTTCCAGGTGAGTATAAGTGTTCTCCTACTTTCAATGTGTCTGACTTATCTCCATTTCCTGTAGATGATGATGAGGAAGACTTGAGTTCGAGGACGAATTCTTTTCAGCAAGGGAGGAATGATGAGGTCGAGACAAGCATGGACGAACTCAACCCGGAATTGCAGCTTAGGGGTCCTGTGACGAGATTAAGAGCTAAGAAGCTGCAAGGATATCTCCAGTGTTATATTCAGAAGATGCTTGAAGGCAATGGAGCGGAGTTTCGAAGCTACAAGTTAGTGAACTTTGTGGCCATCGAGGAAGACGTCTAGTTTATTAATATTCCATTTATTTTTATTTAGAGCCCAATTACAACAGACTGTTTAGATGTATTGGGCCAGTTGAATTATTTATTATATTTCAGTTAGGCCCGATAATTTACAAGCCCAAGTCTTGTAAATTTCGAGTTTAGTGGTATTTAAGTGAATTTTGTAGGGTTTTGATATTCAGACTTGATTGAATAAAAAACAGATTTCTTTTTAGTCTCACCGTATCTTTCAGAAAATACACAAACCCTAGTTCTTGGTAGGATTCGAATTGGCTCTTTGAATCTGAATCTATAGTTCGTTCGTGATCTCTTGTGGGTCTCAGGTTAACTACGCCATCGAAGAATTGCTTCTGTGATACGTGTTTCAATCGTTCGTCGATTTGGGGTCCGTATTGAGGTAAATCTTCAAAACTGTTCTTCGTATACTGTTCTTGTCTTTTCGCCTTCTGTCCAGCCTTCGTTTCACCTTCATATTTCGTCCATAACCACCCCTTCCCTCGTCCAAGTCCTGATTTCACCTAAATCCATTCGATTGCAAGATTTAAGCCCTAAAATCGATCTGAA
Source organism: Thymus quinquecostatus (assembly GCA_024222315.1). Lineage (NCBI taxonomy): Eukaryota > Viridiplantae > Streptophyta > Magnoliopsida > Lamiales > Lamiaceae > Thymus > Thymus quinquecostatus. The sequence goes on along the minus strand of CM044172.1, from coordinate 78,634 downwards.
TTTGAGCACCGAACAATCTTGAGTTTTCCTCTTTCGAATTGGCTGAATTTTGTATATGTTGTTCCTGACTTCGAATAGGATCTTGTGTTAAAATTTCAGCTTAATTGGAGTTGTTTTGCTATAGTTTCTGGTCGTGTTATTTTCGGGTCTGTTTTCAAGTTCGTAATTGCGAATTTGGATTGAATTTGTAATAGCTGACGTAGTTCGAGTCTTGAGGCTTCCGCATAGTTTTGATAGCTTTGAGTCGTTCATATCGTGGTCATATCAACTCCTTCGTGCATCCTGGATCTAGCACTCTTCACCAGGGTCTAATAACCCTAATTCAATGCATAGCTGATTGAAACGAGACTCAGCTAGAGGCTTGGTGAGGATATCTGCTCGCTGGAGATCGGTATGAATTTTCTCGAGCTTGATATCCTTCTTCTCGACATGATCACGAATGAAGTGATATCGGATTTCCACGTGCTTGCATCTGGTGTGTAGCACTGGATTTTGTGAGATGCAGATAGCACTGTTGTTGTCGCAAAATATTGGAATTTCATTTGCTTCAACATTGTAGTCCTTCAACTGCTGACGAAGCCATAGAATTTGGGAACAGCAGCTTCCAGCGGCCATATATTCGGCTTCAGTCGTTGAAGTAGCTACACTTGTCTGCTTCTTCGAAAACCATGAGATTAGCTTGCTTCCCAAGAACTGACAAGTGCCCGAAGTTGATTTCCTATCAATTCGGCACCCTCCATAGTCAACGTCTGAGTATCCAGTGAGCTCCAGATTGTCCTCCGTTGGATACCACAGCCCCATGTTGATAGTTCCCTTCAAATATCGAAGAATTCTCTTGGCAGCTTCAAGATGGCTGTGCTTGGGGTTGCTTTGGAAGCGAGCACATACTCCAACTGCAAAAGCTATATCTGGTCTGCTTGCAGTGAGATATAGAAGGGATCCGATCAAGGCTCGGTAGTCTGTAACATCCACAGACTTCCCATCTATGTCTGGCTCCATCTTCCAGTTCGTGTTCATCGGAATCTTCACAGCTTTGGCATGCTGAACACCGAACATAGCAAGCATATCTCTTGTGTACTTCGCTTGATTGATGAAGATACCATCATCCTGCTGCTTCACTTGAAGACCTAGAAAGCAGCTCATCAAGCTAATCATTGACATCTCATATTTGGTCTTCATCAGCTCTCCAAACTTCTCGCTAAGCGACTGGTTTGGCGATCCAAATATGATGTCGTCTACATAGATCTGAACCCATAGCATATCCTCTCCATGGTTGATTGTGAAAAGGGTTCGATCTATCTTTCCTTTGTGGAATCCATTATCCACTAGGAATTGAGAAAGTGTATCATACCAAGCTCTGGGAGCTTGCTTCAACCCGTATAGGGCTTTCTTTAGTCGATACACCTTGTCTCCTTGCTCGAAACCCGGTGGCTGCTCCACATACACTTCTTCCTTCAATTCACCGTTGAGAAACGCGCTCTTCACATCCATTTGATACACTTTGAATCTCTTGGTCGCTGCATAGGCTAGAAAAAGTCGAATCGCTTCAAGCCGTGCCACTGGAGCGAAGGTCTCATCAAAATCGATTCCTTCCTCTTGGCAGTAGCCTTTAGCGACTAGACGCGCCTTGTTTCTCACAACGTTGTGATCCTCGTCTGTCTTGTTCTTGAACACCCACTTGGTGCCAATAACATGCTGGAATTTGGGACGATCCACGAGGTACCATACGTCGTTTCTGGTGAACTGATTCAGCTCTTCTTGCATGGCGATCACCCAGTTTGAATCGGCTAGAGCTTCCTCCACGCATGACGGCTCAGTGTTTGAGAGAAAGCAACTGAACATGGCACTTTCTCCAAACACTTGACTTCTGGTCACTACACCCTTGGATGGATCTCCAATAATTTGACTTGGTGAGTGATCTTTGAGCCATGCACGCTTGGACCCGCCAGCTTCATCTTCATCTTCTTCTTGGTCACTCGCTTCACCATCTGAAGCGACTGGATTGGGTGCTTGGCCTGCACTCGCTTCAGGAGACTTGGGGGCAGCTTCATCTTTTCCTTGGACATTCTGCTCGCTTGAGCCCTTGATCTCTTCTTCATCCTCAAGTATGTCCCAAGTAAGAGTGTTGATGGGTTCCTCACTTGACTTTCCTTCTTTAGATTGATCCTGTTCCTGTGGAAGACTCAAGGAAGATTCATCAAATACGACATGAGGTGATTCTTCCACGATTAGGGTTTTACAGTTGAACACCCTGTAAGCTTTGCTTGATGTGGAATATCCTAAGAATATTCCTTCATCAGCTTTGCTTTCAAAGGCTTTCAACTGCGACTTCCCATTGTCATGGATGAAGACCCTACAACCAAAAATATGGAAATAAGATATGTTAGGAATTCTTCCTGTCCATATTTCATATGGTGTTTTGTCGTGCCGTTTGCAGAGAAGCGTTCGATTCTGCGTGTAGCATGCTGTATTGGCAGCTTCAGCCCAATACTTCATTGGAAGCTTCGAGTCTGCAATCATGGTTCGAACGGCTTCTTTGATGATTCGATTTCTTCTTTCAGCAACTCCATTCTGCTGAGGTGTACGTGCTGAGGAGGTTTGATGAGCTATGCCATGCTCCGTGCAGTATGCTTCGATGGTAGAGTTCAAGAACTCTGTGCCTTTGTCGGAGCGGATGGTCACGATCGCTTGATTCTTCTCCACAGCCAATCGCTTGAGCAGTTGTGGTAGCTTGGTCAGAGTCTCCTTCTTGCTGTAGAGAAATACGACCCAAGTGTAGCGAGAGAAGTCGTCGACTACATCTAGAGTGTATTTCCTTCCGTTCACACTAACTGGAGTAACTGGACCAAACAGATCCATGTGAAGCAGCTCGAGCACTCGCTTTGATGAAGCTTCATCGAGACTGGCGAAGTGCTTCTTCGTCTGCTTCCCTCGTTGGCATGGTGAGCACGGATGGTCTTTGATGAAGACTTCATTTGGTATGCCTTGCACCAAACCCTTACGAGCTAAGCGATTGATTGCTTTGAAATTGAGATGGTTCAAGCGTCGGTACCATAGCCATCCTATCTCTGTAGCACTCCTTGCTACTAAGCACGTTTCCTCTTTGCAGCTGTCCCATTGTGCGATGTAGACATTCCTTTGTCTAATTCCTGTGAGCACAATCTGGGATGTAAGCTTGCTCTTCACAATGCACTTGTTGGAAATAAATTCCACCTTGTATCCTTTGTCACAAAACTGTGAAATGGATAGCAAGTTGTGCTTGAGTCCTTCCACGTAGGAGACTTCTTCAATTGTGAGCTTTCCAGCTTTCAGTGCGCCGTACCCTTTGGTGCTACCTCGAGAGTTGTCACCAAATGTAACGTGTGGACCCTTCTTCTCTATGTAGTCTTGAAGTAGAGCTCTCATGCCGGTCATGTGTCTTGAACATCCACTGTCCAAGTACCAAATTTGTTGACCCTCACATGGCATGGGATCCATGGCGCTCACCTGCATTTAGACAGATTTTGGTACCCAAATCAGTTTGGGTCCTTGCAGGTTAGTTCCCTTAGGTACCCACACTTGCTTCACTTTCTTTTGAAAGGAAGCTTGTGCTTTGGGCTTCTCGACCTTTGAAAACAGTGACTTCTGCCTTGAGGCAGCTTTACATGTGCAGCAGTGTGTGCAAGAGGGGTAGTGGCTCGCTTCTGGCATACCCAGGCTCTTACCCTTTGGCTTGTATCCTGAAGCGACTCGCTTCGGATTAGCTATGGGCTTAGAGACTGACTTGGGTTTTACAGTCTATCGAAGCGGCTCGCTTGGTTTTCTCGAAGCGGTCCAACTAGTGTTTCGACCCTGACTCGCTTGAGTAACCTTGGGAATCTGAAGCGACCTAGTGGAGGCTTCAAAGTCTTCCCCCTCAACGTTAGTCCGGTTGGACCATCTCCAGTCCGGATAACATGACACATAGACATTACTCCTTTTCTTGAAAGGGAGATCCTTTGTCTCTCGTGTCTTGGCTTGAGGCTTAGAAGCTACAACTGATTTCCATTTACCTTTGGATTGGTAAGCTTTAGCATTGTAAGTGCTAGGAACAGTTGATCTTTGCTTGCCCATAGTTTCGGCCCTTGAAGATGCAGACATCTTCATTGGCTTCTTCTTAGGGTTCTCAGCCATTTTGCCTTTGTCTTTGTTAGTGGTCGCTTTGGATGCAGTGGGCATTTCCAAAGTGACTGATGGTGTCGTGTTTGAAGCACCAACAAAGACAGTCGGCTTGGAAGGTCCACCCTCATATCCAAGTCCTCCCTTTCTACCAAAAGGTAGAAGAGAACTCTCTAGTGCCTGTCTAGCGTATGAAGCTTTGTTTAAGTTGGCGACTAGAGTGGATTGGGCTTCATACCTTCCTTCCAAGCTTTGATGTCTCGAGAAGAGATCCTCGAACTTACTAGTCATAGCCCTTAAGTTGAGTTTGACTTGGTCAAGCTCAATGACTAGCTTTCGGTTCTCTTTCTTGCTTTGAGACAAGGCTTGTTGCAGCACTTCGTGGTCTCTTGACAATTTCACGTGCTTGTCAAGCAACTCACTCCATGTTGAGGAATTGGATTCCTCTTGGTGCGTGTGTGCGAGTGTAATTGAACTAGATGAGGGATAGATGAATACCTCTCCGGTCTCTTCGTCGGTGAGCGCCATGAGTCCAAGATCCTCACCTTCACTAGAGTTGGGATCTGTGAATGCATCTGAGTCGCTTGCTGGATCTTCAGTTGAAGCGACCGGCACTTCACTTGCTACGAGCGCTCGCCTTGGAGCATCCCTCTTTGCTTTCAGTTCCTCTCGCTCCTTCGCACTCAGCTTTGGGCAATCGGATTTGTAGTGGCCCATCTTGTGGCAATGGTAACATTCCACTTCCATCATATCCCTTGAGATCGGCTTGGTCGTCTCTTCTTTCTTCCCTTTTCCTTCTCGAGCATTAGTGCTCCTCCCTTTGTATTGCTTGTAGAATCTTTTGTATTTGCCCACTCGAGAGTTCATCTTGTTGAAGTTCTTGGATAAGAACGCAATGTGTTCTTCCAACTCTTCCCTCGTCATCTTGGCTAGCGACTGGTCACTTGGCCCTTCAGCAGCTTTGAATGCTACTCCTTTTGACGTAGTGGGCACTTCATCTTCTTCGTCGAGGTTCATTCGATTCAGATCGAATTCATGAGCTTTGAGTTCGGAGAACAGAATCTCCGGTGTGAGTTTTGATAGATCCTTGGTGGCTAGGTATAACTCCTTCATGGTTTGCCACTTCCTTGTGAGAGCTCGGACAATCTTCAGGTTGACTTCCTTGTCGGTGAGTTCCTTCCCAAGTGAGTTGAGAGTTGCAATGATGTTTGTAACTCTCAGCTCGAAGGTGTCGATGGACTCTCCTGGCTTCATTATCAGACTCTCAAACTCCCGCATCTGAACAACGAGCTTGTTTTCCTTGATTTTGTCTGTGCCTTGAGAAATGAGGGCTAGTGTTTCCCACATTTCTTTCGCCGTTGCACATTTCCTTATCCGTGGTAGATAGGCGTCCGACACGGTGCTCTGCATCGTGTGGCGTGCAATCTTGTCGAGGTTGGCAACTTTGAAGTCATTCGGAGTGTACTCATCTTTATCCTTTTCAACATACGTTTGTCGAACATGAGCTTCGCGTCCTTCAGCAGCTGGGACGTTCACAGATATGGCTTTCTTGATTTCGATTGGTCCGTCCTCTATGACTTCCCACATCCGGTTGTGGATGGAGCATAGGAAGCTCTCGACTCGAAAACTCCATGTCTCGTATCCTTCGATCGAGAACTGTGGAAGATTTGATGCACTGTATGTAGACATAGCAAACTATCAGCAGTAAATGCAATATGCGTGGGTGAGGTTTTGATGCACTTAGGAAAATAGGATCCGGTTCAGTGAGACAACGTGAAGCGAGTGGGGACTCACTTCGGATATGCAAAGCAGAGGCTCGAAAGAACCGCTGCTCTGATACCACTTGTTGGTCCCGGTTTGTTAATAGGGGAAATACGTAGAGGGGGGGTGAATACGTATTTCAAGTTTTTCAACTTTTTCCCTTTAACTCAGAGTGACAAATAAAGAGCTCGCTTGAGACTTAAGACCTAGCTGAAGCTAGATCTACAGTACGTAGCTTGCCTGCTTGACCGAAATGAGCACTTGATCAAGAGGGAGTCTTTACTCGTGAATGCGGAATTTGGTGAGCTAAAATCTTTTCCTAAGCAATTAAAATTCCAAGTTATGTTTGTTTATATGCACGTGCAATGGATAATCAATTACGATAAAGAGATTAGGGTTAGAAAGATACGACACCGAGATTTATAGTGGTTCGGAGATAAAGCTCCTACGTCACTTCGTTGCACGACGGCAACTGTTCTCTTCACTCAAGAACTTGAAGGTTACGGGTCCTTCAAAAACCTAGTCGAGATCGGGCTTCACTCGCCTGGATCTGACAAACAACGCAGTGATTACGGGTTCACTACTAAGACCTAAACTGGACAAGAAGCTTCACTTGCTTCTGTCCGAACAACAGACAGGGAGATTGCGGGCTCTCCTTACAGCCTAGTTTCGATCGAGCTTCACACGAACGATGTAAGTGCAAGCTTGGATCTAGACTCTATGATCGAGGCTTCTTCAATCGGTGAAAGAAGGGCCTTGGATCGAAACAACCTAACGATGACTCAAAAACCTAACAGACAAAGTATAGGGTTTTTGGTTGACGGACACACTATGAAGAACTCTTTACAGTAGATGCAAACATTGGCTAGAGTTCTTCTTCTAAGCTTGGATATTTGAAGTGGGATTAGACTCGAAGTGTGAAGGTTGTGAAGACGAGTTCCGATGAACTGAAAACTCGGAGAACACTTAAAACAAAGACTCGAAGATTTGCTCGAAGGCTTGGGAGTGTTTGTCTGCTGTATGCGCTCGAATGCTCAAGTAGTGTTCTCTCTTTTCTTCGTCTTCATCCTTCACTATTTATAGGCGGAGGGATGCCGAGATCCGTTGCTTGGTAGGTGGCTTTGTCCCTCCTTCTCTCGACAGTACTTTGCGCAGGCAGTTGCTTTTGCAGGAGCGCAGTTTGTCTCTTTGCCGAAAATGGCTAAATTACAAACTTAACAGTAACTGGAGCAAGCCAGTACTGTAGCGGCGCCCTGTCGGCCTGGCAGTCAACTCCGCTGCTCCTCTTCGCGTTCGACACGTGGAGATCTCACAATTAATGCGAAGATCTCTAGTTGACTGGAGTTCAAAATATGGGCGGGAGTTGTGCTGTCGCTTTCTGGTAGGTGCTGGCTCGCTTAGCTTTGAAGTCGTAGTAGCCGCTACGAAGTGAGTTGCTTCAGGATCAATTTGTAGTGAGTCGCTTGGGAAATGAGGTTCCGTAGTGACCGCTTTAATCAATGTTGACCCGCGTTGACTCGCTTCGGCTTTTCTTTGTAGCACTTGCTTCGCTTTGCTTTGGTGGACTCGCTTCGATTCCACTGTAGCGCTTGCTTCGCTTTGCTAGCTTCGGCACACTTCGCTTCAGCTTTGGTAGACTTGCTTTGCTTGAATAACGCACTCAAGTTAGTGGCCTTCACTTGAACTTTTGAAGCCTATAATCTAAGCAAACATAAGAGCCATCCTAACAGAGTAGGCTTAAAAAAAAATTCTAACCTATTATCTACATCAAAATGGGTCGCTTGGGAATAGGACACTTGGGGTTTTGGGATCCAATCAAAACAAATGACTTCGTTTATCAAGTATCCCACATAGTTCCCACTTAACAAATTGGTCCATAACAATTCCCAACACTAAAGATTTTTGTTCCAAATCATCCCAGTTATGTTTTGGAGCGGTATATGATGAATTTTGCATTATTCTAGCTCCTATATAGAGGCAAGATTGTACGATTACTGCGGAAAATGAGAAACCGCTTAAGGTGCCCAATTCGGATTCTATTTTCACCCAGTAAACACCGTCAAATACCAAATTTCACAAGTCCATATCGTAGCCTTCCGAATGAGCTTTCTAGGGGATTCTAAATTGGGTCATTCGGATCTAAAACGAGTTAGTTATGGCCAAAACGGTGAGGACACGACGGAATCTGGGTCGAACGGGGAGGGCAGCAGACAAAAAGGCCCATATCTCATTCGTTATCGTCCGGATCCATTTAATTCACGTCATGCAATTTTATTCCAAGAGATATAATTATGGGCCCCCGGAGGTGCAAAATCTGACGCTCCCCGGCGGGCCGAAAAAATGAGATTTCGCCCTAGTGGTATCCCTTAGAGTTTTGGTCAAAAACGCTCCGGAATGAGATCGAAATTTTATTATTCCAAATCATCCCAATGATGTTTTGGAGCGGTATCTGATGAATTTTGCATCATTATAGCTCCTATATAGAGGCTAGATTGTACGATTACTCCGTAAAATGAGATACCGCTTATGGTGCCCAATTCGGATTCTATTTTTACCCAGTAAACACCATCAAATACCAAAATTTGCAACTCCATATTGTAACCTTCCGAATGAGCTTTCTAGGGGTTTCAAAATCGGGTCATTCGGATCTAAAACGAGTTAGTTATGGCCAAAACGGTGAGGGCACGACGGAATCTGGGTCGAACGGGGAAGGCAGCAGGCAAAAAGGCCCATATCTCATTCGTTATCATCCGGATCCATTACATTCTTACACCATGTGCAATTTTATTCCAAGTGGTATAATTATGGGCCCCCGGAGGTGCAAAATCCGACGATCCCCAACGGGTCGAAAAAGTGAGATTTCACCCTAGTGGTACCCCTTAGAGTTTTGGTCAAAAATGCTCCGTAATGAGATCTAAATTTTATTATTCCACATCATCCCAGTGATGTTTTGGAGCGGTATATGATGAATTTTGCATCATTCTGGCTCCTATATAGTGGCTAGATTGTACGAATACTCCGGAAAATGAGAAACCGCTTAAGGTGCCCAATTTGTATTCTATTTTCAACCAGTAAACACCGTCAAATACCAAATTTCGTAAGTCCATATCGTAGCCTTCCGAATGAGCTTTCTAGGGGATTCTAAATTGGGTCATTCGGATAAAAAACGAGATAGTTATGGCCAACACGGTGAGGGCACGACGGAATCTGGGTCGAACGGGGAGGGCCGCAGGCAAAAAGTCCCATATCTCATTCGTTATCGCCCGGATCCATTTCATTCTTTCACCATGTGAAATTTTATACAAAGAGCTATAATTATGAGCCCCCAGAGGTGCATAATCCGACGATCCCCGGCGGGCCGAAAAAGTGAGATTTCACCCAAATGGTACCCCTTAGAGTTTTGGTCAAAAATACTCCGGAATGAGATCTAAATTTTATTATTCCACATCATCCCAGTGATGTTTTTGAGAGGTATATGATGAATTTTGCATCATTCAAGCTCCTATATAGAGGCTAGATTGTACGATTACTCCGGAAAATGAGAAACCGCTTAAGGTACCCAATTAGGATTCTATTTTCACCCAGTAAACATCGTCAAATACCAAATATCGCAAGTCCATATTGTAGCATTCCGAATGAGCTTTCTAGGGGTTTCAAAATCGGGTCATTCGGATCTAAAACGAGTTAGTTATGGCCAAAACGGTGAGGGCACGACGGAATCTGGGTCGAACGGGGAGGGCAGCAGGCAAAAAGGCCCATATCTCATTTGTTATCGTCCGGATCCATTTAATTCTTTCACGTCATGCAATTTTATTCCAAGAGATATAATTATGGGCCCCCGGAGGTGCAAAATCCGATGCTCCCCGGCGGGCCGATAAAATGAGATTTCGCCCTAGTGGTACCCCTTAGAGTTTTGGTCAAAAACGCTCCGGAATGAGATCAAAATTTTATTATTCCAAATCATCCCAATGATGTTTTGGAGCGGTATCTGATGAATTTTGCATCATTATAGCTCCTATATAGAGGCTAGATTGTACCATTACTCCGTAAAATGAGAAACCGCTTAAGGTACCCAATTCGGATTCTATTTTCACCCAGTAAACACCGTCAAATACCAAATTTCGCAAGTCCATATTGTAGCCTTCCGAATGAGCTTTCTAGGGGTTTCAAAATCGGGCTTTCGGATCTAAAACGAGTTAGTTGTGGCCAAAACGGTGAGGGCACGACGGAATCTGGGTCGAACGGGGTGGGCAGCAGGCAAAAAGGCCCATATCTCATTCGTTATCGTCCGGATCCATTTAATTCTTTCACGTCATGCAATTTTATTCCAAGAGATATAATTATGGACCCCCGGAGGTGCAAAATCCGATGCTCCCCGGCGGGCCGAAAAAATGAGATTTCGCCCTAGTGGTACCCCTTAGAGTTTTGGTCAAAAACGCTCCGGAATGAGATCTAAATTTTTTTATTCCAAATCATCCCAGTTATGTTTTGGAGCGGTATATGATGAATTTTGCATCATTCTAGCTCCTATATAGAGGCAAGATTGTACGATTACTGCGGAAAATGAGAAACCGCTTAAGGTGCCCAATTCAGATTCTATTTTCACCCAGTAAACACCGTCAAATACAATATTTTGCAACTCCATATTGTAGCCTTCCGAATGAGCTTTCTAGGTGTTTCAAAATCGGGTCATTCGGATCTAAAACGAGTTAGTTATGGCCAAACCGGTGAGGGCACGACGGAATCTGGGTCGAACGGCGAGGGCAGCAGGCAAAAAGGCCCATATCTCATTCGTTATCGTCCGGATCCATTACATTCTTTCACCATGTGCAATTTTATTCCAAGTGTTATAATTATGGGCCCCCGGAGGTGCAAATCCGACAACCCCAGCGAGTCGAAAAAGTGAGATTTCACCCTAGTGGTACCCCCTTAGAGTTTTGGTCAAAAATGCTCCGGAATGAGATCTAAATTTTATTATTCCACATCATCCCAGTGATGTTTTGGAGCGGTATATGATGAATTTTGCATCATTCTAGCTCCTATATAGAGGCTAGATTGTACGAATACTCCGGAAAATGAGAAACCGCTTAAGGTGCCCAATTCGGATTCTATTTTCACCCACTAAACACCGTCAAATACCAAATTTCGTAAGTCCATATCGTAGCCTTACAAAGAGCTTTCTAGGGGATTCTAAATTGGGTCATTCGGATAAAAAACAAGATAGTTATGGCCAAAACGGTGAGGCACGACGAAATGTGGGTGGAACGGGGAAGGCAGCAGGCAAAAAGTCCCATATCTCATTCGTTATCGCCCGGATCCATTTCATTCTTTCACCATGTGAAATTTTATACCAAGAGCTATAATTATAGGCCCCCAGAGGTGCAAAATCCGGCGATCCCCGGCAGGCCGAAAAAGTGAGATTTCACCCTAGTGGTACCCCTTAGAGTTTTGGTCAAAAATGCTCCGGAATGAGATCTAAATTTTATTATTCCACATCATCCCAGTGATGTTTTTGAGAGGTATATGATGAATTTTGCAACATTCTAGCTCCTATATAGAGGCTAGATTGTACGATTACTCCGAAAAATGAGAAACCGCTTTAGGTACCCAATTCGGATTCTATTTTCACCCAGTAAACATCGTCAAATACCAAATTTCACAAGTACATATTGTAGCCTTCCGAATGAGCTTTCTAGGGGTTTCAAAATCGGGCATTCGGATCTAAAACAAGTTAGTTATGGCCAAAACGGTGAGGGCACGACGGAATCTGGGTCGAACGGGGAGGGCAGCAGGCAAAAAGGCCCATATCTCATTCTTTATCGTCCGGATCCATATAATTCTTTCACGTCATGCAATTTTATTCCAAGACATATAATTATGGGCCCCCGGAGGTGCAAAATCCGACGCTCCCCGGCGGGCCGAAAAAATGAGATTTCGCCCTAGTGGTACCCCTTAGAGTTTTGGTAAAAAACGCTCCGTAATGAGATCGAAATTTTATTATTCCAAATCATCCCAATGATGTTTTGGAGCGGTATCTGATGAATTTTGCATCATTATAGCTCCTATATAGAGGCTAGATTGTACGATTACTCCGTAAAATGAGAAACCGCTTAAGGTACCCAATTCGGATTCTATTTTCACCCAGTAAACACCGTCAAATACCAAATTTCCCAAGTCCATATTGTAGCCTTCCGAATGAGCTTTCTAGGGGTTTCAAAATCGGGCATTCGGATCTAAAACGAGTTAGTTATGGCCAAAACGGTGAGGGCACGACGGAATCTGGGTCGAACGGGGTGGGCAGCAGGCAAAAAGGCCCATCTCATTCGTTATCGTCCGAATCCATTTAATTCTTTCACGTCATGCAATTTTATTCCAAGAGATATAATTATGGGCCCCCGGAGGTGCAAAATCCGACGCTCCCCGGCGGGCCGAAAAAATGAGATTTCGCCCTAGTGGTACCCCTTAGAGTTTTGGTCAAAAACGCTCCGGAATGAGATCTAAATTTTTTTATTCCAAATCATCCCAGTTATGTTTTGGAGCGGTATATGATGAATTTTGCATCATTCTAGCACCTATATAGAGGCAAGATTGTACGATTACTGCGGAAAATGAGAAACCGCTTAAGGGGCCCAATTCGGATTCTATTTTCACCCAATAAACCCCGTCAAATACAAAATTTCGCAATTCCATATCGTAGCCTTTCGAATGAGCTTTCTAGGGGATTCTAAATTGGGTCATTCGGATCTAAAATGAGTTAGTTATGGCCAAAATGGTGAGGACACGACGGAATCTGGGTCGAACGGGGAGGGCAGTAGACAAAAAGGCCTATATCTCATTCGTTAACGTCCGGAACCATTTAATTCTTTCACGTCATGCAATTTTATTCCAAGAGCTATAATTATGGGCCCCCGGAGGTGCAAAATCTGACGCTCCCCGGCGGACCGAAAAAATGAGTTTTTGCCCTAGTGGTACCCCTATGAGTTTCGGTCAAAAACGCTCCGGAATGGAATCTAAATTTTATTATTCCAAAGCATCCCAATGATGTTTTGGGGCTGTATATGATGAATTTTGCATCATTATAGCTCCTATATAGAGGCTAGATTGTACGATTACTCCGGAAAATGTGAAACCGCTTAAGGTGCCCGATTCGGAATCTATTTTCACCTATTAAACACAGTCAAATACTAAAAGTTGCAAGTCCATATTGTAGCAATTCAAATGAGATTTCTAGGGGTTTTAAAACTGGGTCATTCGGATCTAAAACGAGTTAGATATGGCCAAAACGGTGAGGGCGCGATGGAATCTGGGTCGAACGTGGAGGGCAGCAGGCAAAAAGGCCTATATCTCATTCGTTATCGTCCAGATCCATTTAATTCTTTCACGTCATGCAATTTTATTCCAAGAGCTATAATTATGGGCCCCCGGAGGTGCAAAATCCGACGCTCCCCGGCGGGCCGAAAAAATGAGATTTCGCTCTAGTGGTACCCCTTAGAGTTTTGGTCAAAAACGCTCCGGAATGAGATGTAAATTTTATTATTCCAAATCATCCCAGTGTTGTTTTGGAGCGGTAAATGATGAATTTTGCATCATTCTAGCTCCTATATAGAGGCTAGATTGTACGATTACTCCGGAAAATGAGAAACCGATTAAGGTGCCCAATTCGGATTCTATTTTCACCCAGTAAACATCGTCAAATACCGAATTTCGCAAGTCCATATCGTATCCTTTCGAATGAGCTTTCTAGGGATTTTAAAACCGGGTCATTCGGATCTAAAACGAGTTAGATATGGCCAAAACGGTGAGGGCGCGATGGAATCTGGGTCGAACGTGGAGGGCAGCAGGCAAAAAGGCCTATATCTCATTCGTTATCGTCCGGATCCATTTTATTCTTTCACCGCATGAAATTATATTGCAGGAGATATAATTATGGGCCCCCGGAGGTACAAATTCCGGCGCTCTCCGGCGGACCGAAAAAATGAGTTTTTGCCCTAGTGGTACCCCAATGAGTTTCGGTCAAAAACGCTCCGAAATGGAATCTAATTTTTATTATTCCTAAGCATACCAGTGATGTTTTGGAGCGGTAAATGATGAATTTTGCATCATTATAGCTCCTATATATAGGCTAGATTACTCCGGAAAATTAGAAACCGCTTAAGGTGCCCGATTCGGAATCTATTTTCACCTATTAAACACAGTCAAATACTAATAGTTGCAAGTCCATATCGTAGCCATTCAAATGAGCTTTCTAGGGGTTTTAAAACCGGGTCATTCGGATCTAAAACGAGTTAGATATGGCCAAAACGGTGAGGGCGCGATGGAATCTGGGTCGAACGTGGAGGGCAGCAGGCAAAAAGGCCTATATCTCATTCGTTATCGTCCGGATCCATTTTATTCTTTCACCGCATGAAATTATATTCCAAGAGCTATAATTATGGGCCCCCAGAGGTACAAAATCTGACGCTCTCCGGCGGACCGAAAAAATGAGTTTTTGCCCTAGTGGTACCCCTATGAGTTTCGGTTAAAAACGCTCCGGAATGGAATCTAAATTTTACTATTCCAAAGCATCCCAGTGATGTTTTGGAGCAGTATATGATGAATTTTGCGTCATTATAGCTCCTATATAGAGGCTAGATTGTACGATTACTCCGGAAAATGATAAACCGCTTAAGGTGCCCGATTCGGAATCTATTTTCACCTATTAAACATAGTCAAATACTAAAATATGAAAGTCCATATTGTAGCCATTCAAATGAGCTTTCTAGGGGTTTTAAAACCGGGTCATTCGGATCTAAAACGAGTTAGATATGGCCAAAACGGTGAGGGCGCAATGGAATCTGGGTCGAACGTGGAGGGCAGCAGGCAAAAAGGCCTATATCTCATTCGGTATCGTCCGGATCCATTTTATTCTTTCTACGCATGAAATTATATTCCAAGAGCTATAATTATGGGCCTCCGGAGGTACAAAATCCGTCGCTCTCCGGCGGACCGAAAAAATGAGTTTTTGCCCTAGTGGTACCCCTATGAGTTTCGGTCAAAAACGCTCCGGAATGGAATCTAAATTTTATTATTCCTAAGCATCCCAGTGATGTTTTGGATCGGTAAATGATGAATTTTGCATCATTATAGCTCCTATATAGAGGCTAGATGGTACGATTACTCCGGAAAAT
Organism: Thymus quinquecostatus; assembly: GCA_024222315.1. NCBI lineage: Eukaryota > Viridiplantae > Streptophyta > Magnoliopsida > Lamiales > Lamiaceae > Thymus > Thymus quinquecostatus. Next base: position 63,569 of record CM044172.1, on the reverse strand, counting down.
GAGAAACCTCTTAAGGTGCCCGATTCGGAATCTATTTTCACCTATTCAACACAGTCAAATACTAAAAGTTGCAAGTCCATATTGTAGCCATTCAAATGAGCTTTCTAGGGGTTTTAAAACTGGGTCATTTCAGATCTAAAACGAGTTAGATATGGCAACAACGGTGAGGGCGCGATGGAATCTGGGTCGAACGTGGAGGGCAGCAGGAAAAAAGGCCTATATCTCATTCGTTATCGTCCGGATCTATTTTATTCTTTCACCGTATGAAATTATATTCCAAGAGCTATAATTATGGGCCCCCGGAGGTACAAAATCGGGCGCTCTCCGGCGGACCGAAAAAATGAGTTTTTGCCCTAGTGGTACCCCTATGAGTTTCGGTCAAAAACGCTCCGGAATGGAATCTAAATTTTATTATTCCAAAGCATCCCAGTAATGTTTTGGAGCAGTATATGATGAATTTTGCATCATTATAGCTCCTATTTAGAGGCTAGATTGTAAGATTACTCCGAAAAATGAGAAACCGCTTAAGGTGCCCGATTCGGAATCTGTTTTCACCTAGTGGTACCCCTATGAGTTTCGGTCAAAAACGCTCCGGAATGGAATCTAAATTTTATTATTCCTAAGCATACCAGTGATGTTTTGGAGCGGTAAATGATGAATTTTGCATCATTATAGCTCCTATATAGAGGCTAGATTAATTAGAAACCGCTTAAGGTGCCCGATTCGGAATCTATTTTCACCTATTAAACACAGTCAAATACTAATAGTTGCAAGTCCATATCGTAGCCATTCAAATGAGCTTTCTAGGGGTTTTAAAACCGGGTCATTCGGATCTAAAACGAGTTAGATATGGCCAAAACGGTGAGGGCGCGATGGAATCTGGGTCGAACGTGGAGGGCAGCAGGCGAAAAGGCCCATATCTCATTCGTTATCGTCCGGATCCATTTCATTCTTTTACCGCATGAAATTATATTCCAGGAGATATAATTATGGGGCCCCGAAGGTACAAAATCTGGCGCTCTCCGGCGGACCGAAAAAATGAGTTTTTGCCCTAGTGGTACCCCTATGAGTTTCGGTCAAAAACGCTCCGGAATGGAATCTAAATTTTATTATTCCAAAGCATCCCAGTAATGTTTTGGAGCAGTATATGATGAATTTTGCATCATTATAGCTCCTATATAGAGGCTAGATTGTACGATTACTCCGGAAAATGAGAAACCGCTTAAGGTGCCCGATTCGGAATCTGTTTTCACCTATTAAACACAGTCAAATACTAAAAGTTGCAAGTCCATATTGTAGCCATTCAAATGAGCTTTCTAGGGGTTTTAAAACTGGGTCATTCGGATCTAAAACGAGTTAGATATGGCCAAAACGGTGAGGGCGCGATGGAATCTGGGTCGAACGTGGAGGGCAGCAGGCAAAAAGGCCTATATCTCATTCGGTATCGTCCGGATCCATTTTATTCTTTCACCGCATGAAATTATATTCCAGGAGATATAATTATGGGCCCCCGGAGGTACAAATTCCGGCGCTCTCCGGCGGACCGAAAAAATGAGTTTTTGCCCTAGTGGTACCCCTATGAGTTTCGGTCAAAAACGCTCCGGAATGGAATCTAAATTTATTATTCCTAAGCATCCCAGTGATGTTTTGGAGCGGTAAATGAAGAATTTTGCATCATTATAGCTCCTATATAGAGGCTAGATTGTACGATTACTCCGGAAAATTAGAAACCGCTTAAGGTGCCCGATTCGGAATCTATTTTCACCTATTAAACACAGTCAAATACTAATAGTTGCAAGTCCATATCGTAGCCATTCAAATGAGCTTTCTAGGGGTTTTAAAACCGGGTCATTCGGATCTAAAACGAGTTAGATATGGCCAAAACGGTGAGGGCGCGATGGAATCTGGGTCGAACGTGGAGGGCAGCAGGCAAAAAGGCCTATATCTCATTCGGTATCGTCCGGATCCATTTTATTCTTTCACCGCATGAAATTATATTCCAGGAGATATAATTATGGGCCCCCGGAGGTACAAATTCCGGCGCTCTCCGGCGGACCGAAAAAATGAGTTTTTGCCCTAGTGGTACCCCTATGAGTTTCGGTCAAAAACGCTCCGGAATGGAATCTAAATTTTACTATTCCAAAGCATCCCAGTGATGTTTTGGAGCAGTATATGATGAATTTTGCGTCATTATAGCTCCTATATAGAGGCTAGATTGTACGATTACTCCGGAAAATGATAAACCGCTTAAGGTGCCCGATTCGGAATCTATTTTCACCTATTAAACATAGTCAAATACTAAAATATGCAAGTCCATATTGTAGCCATTCAAATGAGCTTTCTAGGGGTTTTAAAACCGGGTCATTCGGATCTAAAACGAGTTAGATATGGCCAAAACGGTGAGGGCGCAATGGAATCTGGGTCGAACGTGGAGGGCAGCAGGCAAAAAGGCCTATATCTCATTCGATATCGTCCGGATCCATTTTATTCTTTCTCCGCATGAAATTATATTCCAAGAGCTATAATTATGGGCCCCCGGAGGTACAAAATCCGTCGCTCTCCGGCGGACCGAAAAAATGAGTTTTTGCCCTAGTGGTACCCCTATGAGTTTCGGTCAAAAACGCTCCGGAATGGAATCTAAATTTTACTATTCCAAAGCATCCCAGTGATGTTTTGGAGCAGTATATGATGAATTTTGCGTCATTATAGCTCCTATATAGAGGCTAGATTGTACGATTACTCCGGAAAATGATAAACCGCTTAAGGTGCCCGATTCGGAATCTATTTTCACCTATTAAACATAGTCAAATACTAAAATATGCAAGTCCATATTGTAGCCATTCAAATGAGCTTTCTAGGGGTTTTAAAACCGGGTCATTCGGATCCAAAACGAGTTAGATATGGCCAAAACGGTGAGGGCGCAATGGAATCTGGGTCGAACGTGGAGGGCAGCAGGCAAAAAGGCCTATATCTCATTCGATATCGTCCGGATCCATTTTATTCTTTCTCCGCATGAAATTATATTCCAAGAGCTATAATTATGGGCCCCCGGAGGTACAAAATCCGTCGCTCTCCGGCGGACCGAAAAAATGAGTTTTTGCCCTAGTGGTACCCCTATGAGTTTCGGTCAAAAACGCTCCGGAATGGAATCTAAATTTTATTATTCCAAAGCATCCCAGTAATGTTTTGGAGCAGTATATGATGAATTTTGCATCATTATAGCTCCTATATAGAGGCTAGATTGTACGATTACTCCGGAAAATGAGAAACCGCTTAAGGTGCCCGATTCGGAATCTGTTTTCACCTATTAAACACAGTCAAATACTAAAAGTTGCAAGTCCATATTGTAGCCATTCAAATGAGCTTTCTAGGGGTTTTAAAACTGGGTCATTCGGATCTAAAACGAGTTAGATATGGCCAAAACGGTGAGGGCGCGATGGAATCTGGGTCGAACGTGGAGGGCAGCAGGCAAAAAGGCCTATATCTCATTCGGTATCGTCCGGATCCATTTTATTCTTTCACCGCATGAAATTATATTCCAGGAGATATAATTATGGGCCCCCGGAGGTACAAATTCCGGCGCTCTCCGGCGGACCGAAAAAATGAGTTTTTGCCCTAGTGGTACCCCTATGAGTTCGGTCAAAAACGCTCCGGAATGGAATCTAAATTTTATTATTCCTAAGCATCCCAGTGATGTTTTGGAGCGGTAAATGAAGAATTTTGCATCATTATAGCTCCTATATAGAGGCTAGATTGTACGATTACTCCGGAAAATTAGAAACCGCTTAAGGTGCCAGATTCGGAATCTATTTTCACCTATTAAACACAGTCAAATACTAATAGTTGCAAGTCCATATCGTAGCCATTCAAATGAGCTTTCTAGGGGTTTTAAAACCGGGTCATTCAGATCTAAAACGAGTTAGATATGGCCAAAACGGTGAGGGCGCGATGGAATCTGGGTCGAACGTGGGGGGCAGCAGGCAAAAAGGCCTATATCTCATTCGTTATCGTCCGGATCCATTTTATTCTTTCACCGCATGAAATTATATTCCAAGAGCTATAATTATGGGCCCCCGGAGGTACAAAATCGGGCGCTCTCCGGCGGACCGAAAAAATGAGTTTTTGCCCTAGTGGTACCCCTATGAGTTTCGGTCAAAAACGCTCCGGAATGGAATCTAAATTTTATTATTCCAAAGCATCCCAGTAATGTTTTGGAGCAGTATATGATGAATTTTGCATCATTATAGCTCCTATTTAGAGGCTAGATTGTAAGATTACTCCGAAAAATGAGAAACCGCTTAAGGTGCCCGATTCGGAATCTGTTTTCACCTAGTGGTACCCCTATGAGTTTCGGTCAAAAACGCTCCGGAATGGAATCTAAATTTTACTATTCCTAAGCATACCAGTGATGTTTTGGAGCGGTAAATGATGAATTTTGCATCATTATAGCTCCTATATAGAGGCTAGATTAATTAGAAACTGCTTAAGGTGCCCGATTCGGAATCTATTTTCACCTATTAAACACAGTCAAATACTAATAGTTGCAAGTCCATATCGTAGCCATTCAAATGAGCTTTCTAGGGGTTTTAAAACCGGGTCATTCGGATCTAAAACGAGTTAGATATGGCCAAAACGGTGAGGGCGCGATGGAATCTGGGTCGAACGTGGAGGGCAGCAGGCAAAAAGGCCCATATCTCATTCGTTATCGTCCGGATCCATTTCATTCTTTCACCGCATGAAATTATATTCCAGGAGATATAATTATGGGCCCCCGAAGGTACAAAATCTGGCGCTCTCCGGCGGACCGAAAAAATGAGTTTTTGCCCTAGTGGTACCCCTATGAGTTTCGGTCAAAAACGCTCCGGAATGGAATCTAAATTTTATTATTCCAAAGCATCCCAGTAATGTTTTGGAGCAGTATATGATGAATTTTGCATCATTATAGCTCCTATATAGAGGCTAGATTGTACGATTACTCCGGAAAATGAGAAACCGCTTAAGGTGCCCGATTCGGAATCTGTTTTCACCTATTAAACACAGTCAAATACTAAAAGTTGCAATTCCATATTGTAGCCATTCAAATGAGCTTTCTAGGGGTTTTAAAACTGGGTCATTCGGATCTAAAACGAGTTAGATATGGCCAAAACGGTGAGGGCGCGATGGAATCTGGGTCGAACGTGGAGGGCAGCAGGCAAAAAGGCCTATATCTCATTCGGTATCGTCCGGATCCATTTTATTCTTTCACCGCATGAAATTATATTCCAGGAGATATAATTATGGGCCCCCGGAGGTGCAAATTCCGGCGCTCTCCGGCGGACCGAAAAAATGAGTTTTTGCCCTAGTGGTACCCCTATGAGTTTCGGTCAAAAACGCTCCGGAATGGAATCTAAATTTTATTATTCCTAAGCATCCCAGTGATGTTTTGGAGCGGTACATGATGAATTTTGCATCATTATAGCTCCTATATAGTGGCTAGATTGTACGATTACTCCGGAAAATTAGAAACCGCTTAAGGTGCCCGATTCGGAATCTATTTTCACCTATTAAACACAGTCAAATACTAATAGTTGCAAGTCCATATCGTAGCCATTCAAATGAGCTTTCTAGGGGTTTTAAAACCGGGTCATTCGGATCTAAAACGAGTTAGATATGGCCAAAACGGTGAGGGAGCGATGGTATCTGGGTCGAACGTGGAGGGCAGCAGGCAAAAAGGCCTATATCTCATTCGTTATCGTCCGGATCCATTTTATTCTTTCACCGCATGAAATTATATTCCAAGAGCTATAATTATGGGCCCCCGGAGGTACAAAATCTGGCGCTCTCCGGCGGACCGAAAAAATGAGTTTTTGCCCTAGTGGTACCCCTATGAGTTTCGGTCAAAAACGCTCCGGAATGGAATCTAAATTTTATTATTCCAAAGCATCCCAGTGATGTTTTGGAGCTGTATATGATGAATTTTGCGTCATTATAGCTCCTATATAGAGGCTAGATTGTACGATTACTCCGGAAAATGATAAACCGCTTAAGGTGCCCGATTCGGAATCTATTTTCACCTATTAAACACAGTCAAATACTAAAAGATGCAAGTCCATATTGTATCCATTCAAATGAGCTTTCTAGGGGTTTTAAAACCGGGTCATTCGGATCTAAAACGAGTTAGATATGGCCAAAACGGTGAGGGCGCAATGGAATCTGGGTCGAACGTGGAGGGCAGCAGGCAAAAAGGCCTATATCTCATTCGTTATCGTCCGGATCCATTTTATTCTTTCTCTGCATGTAATTATATTCCAAGAGCTATAATTATGGGCCCCCGGAGGTACAAAATCCGGCGCTCTCCGGCGGACCGAAAAAATGAGTTTTTGCCCTAGTGGTACCCCTATAAGTTTCGGTCAAAAACGCTCCGGAATGGAATCTAAATTTTGTTATTCCTAAGCATCCCAGTGATGTTTTGGATCGGTAAATGATGAATTTTGCATCATTATAGCTCCTATATAGAGGCTTGATGGTACGATTACTCTGGAAAATGAGAAACCGCTTAAAGTGCCCGATTCGGAATCTATTTTCACCTATGAAACACAGTCAAATACTAAAAGTTGCAAGTCCATATTGTAGCCATTCAAATGAGCTTTCTAGGGGTTTTAAAACTGGGTCATTCGGATCTAAAACGAGTTAGATATGGCCAAAACGGTGAGGGCGCGATGGAATCTGGGTCGAACGTGGAGGGCAGCAGGCAAAAAGGCCTATATCTCATTCGGTATCGTCCGGATCCATTTTATTCTTTCACCGCATGAAATTATATTCCAGGAGATATAATTATGGGCCCCCGGAGGTACAAATTCCGGCGCTCTCCGGCGGACCGAAAAAATGAGTTTTTGCCCTAGTGGTACCCCTATGAGTTTCGGTCAAAAACGCTCCGGAATGGAATCTAAATTTTATTATTCCAAAGCATCCCAGTGATGTTTTGGAGCGGTAAATGAAGAATTTTGCATCATTATAGCTCCTATATAGAGGCTAGATTGTACGATTACTCCGGAAAATTAGAAACCGCTTAAGGTGCCAGATTCGGAATCTATTTTCACCTATTAAACACAGTCAAATACTAATAGTTGCAAGTCCATATCGTAGCCATTCAAATGAGCTTTCTAGGGGTTTTAAAACCGGGTCATTCAGATCTAAAACGAGTTAGATATGGCCAAAACGGTGAGGGCGCGATGGAATCTGGGTCGAACGTGGGGGGCAGCAGGCAAAAAGGCCTATATCTCATTCGTTATCGTCCGGATCCATTTTATTCTTTCACCGCATGAAATTATATTCCAAGAGCTATAATTATGGGCCCCCGGAGGTACAAAATCGGGCGCTCTCCGGCGGACCGAAAAAATGAGTTTTTGCCCTAGTGGTACCCCTATGAGTTTCGGTCAAAAACGCTCCGGAATGGAATCTAAATTTTATTATTCCAAAGCATCCCAGTAATGTTTTGGAGCAGTATATGATGAATTTTGCATCATTATAGCTCCTATTTAGAGGCTAGATTGTAAGATTACTCCGAAAAATGAGAAACCGCTTAAGGTGCCCGATTCGGAATCTGTTTTCACCTAGTGGTACCCCTATGAGTTTCGGTCAAAAACGCTCCGGAATGGAATCTAAATTTTACTATACCTAAGCATACCAGTGATGTTTTGGAGCGGTAAATGATGAATTTTGCATCATTATAGCTCCTATATAGAGGCTAGATTAATTAGAAACTGCTTAAGGTGCCCGATTCGGAATCTATTTTCACCTATTAAACACAGTCAAATACTAATAGTTGCAAGTCCATATCGTAGCCATTCAAATGAGCTTTCTAGGGGTTTTAAAACCGGGTCATTCGGATCTAAAACGAGTTAGATATGGCCAAAACGGTGAGGGCGCGATGGAATCTGGGTCGAACGTGGAGGGCAGCAGGCAAAAAGGCCCATATCTCATTCGTTATCGTCCGGATCCATTTCATTCTTTCACCGCATGAAATTATATTCCAGGAGATATAATTATGGGCCCCCGAAGGTACAAAATCTGGCGCTCTCCGGCGGACCGAAAAAATGAGTTTTTGCCCTAGTGGTACCCCTATGAGTTTCGGTCAAAAACGCTCCGGAATGGAATCTAAATTTTATTATTCCAAAGCATCCCAGTAATGTTTTGGAGCAGTATATGATGAATTTTGCATCATTATAGCTCCTATATAGAGGCTAGATTGTACGATTACTCCGGAAAATGAGAAACCGCTTAAGGTGCCCGATTCGGAATCTGTTTTCACCTATTAAACACAGTCAAATACTAAAAGTTGCAAGTCCATATTGTAGCCATTCAAATGAGCTTTCTAGGGGTTTTAAAACTGGGTCATTCGGATCTAAAACGAGTTAGATATGGCCAAAACAGTGAGGGCGCGATGGAATCTGGGTCGAACGTGGAGGGCAGCAGGCAAAAAGGCCTATATCTCATTCGGTATCGTCCGGATCCATTTTATTCTTTCACCGCATGAAATTATATTCCAGGAGATATAATTATGGGCCCCCGGAGGTGCAAATTCCGGCGCTCTCCGGCGGACCGAAAAAATGAGTTTTTGCCCTAGTGGTACCCCTATGAGTTTCGGTCAAAAACGCTCCGGAATGGAATCTAAATTTTATTATTCCTAAGCATCCCAGTGATGTTTTGGAGCGGTAAATGATGAATTTTGCATCATTATAGCTCCTATATAGAGGCTAGATTGTACGATTACTCCGGAAAATTAGAAACCGCTTAAGGTGCCCGATTCGGAATCTATTTTCACCTATTAAACACAGTCAAATACTAATAGTTGCAAGTCCATATCGTAGCCATTCAAATGAGCTTTCTAGGGGTTTTAAAACCGGGTCATTCGGATCTAAAACGAGTTAGATATGGCCAAAACGGTGAGGGAGCGATGGCATCTGGGTCGAACGTGGAGGGCAGCAGGCAAAAAGGCCTATATCTCATTCGTTATCGTCCGGATCCATTTTATTCTTTCACCGCATGAAATTATATTCCAAGAGCTATAATTATGGGCCCCCGGAGGTACAAAATCTGGCGCTCTCCGGCGGACCGAAAAAATGAGTTTTTGCCCTAGTGGTACCCCTATGAGTTTCGGTCAAAAACGCTCCGGAATGGAATCTAAATTTTATTATTCCAAAGCATCCCAGTGATGTTTTGGAGCTGTATATGATGAATTTTGCGTCATTATAGCTCCTATATAGAGGCTAGATTGTACGATTACTCCGGAAAATGATAAACCGCTTAAGGTGCCCGATTCGGAATCTATTTTCACCTATTAAACACAGTCAAATACTAAAAGATGCAAGTCCATATTGTATCCATTCAAATGAGCTTTCTAGGGGTTTTAAAACCGGGTCATTCGGATCTAAAACGAGTTAGATATGGCCAAAACGGTGAGGGCGCAATGGAATCTGGGTCGAACGTGGAGGGCAGCAGGCAAAAAGGCCTATATCTCATTCGTTATCGTCCGGATCCATTTTATTCTTTCTCTGCATGTAATTATATTCCAAGAGCTATAATTATGGGCCCCCGAAGGTACAAAATCCGGCGCTCTCCGGCGGACCGAAAAAATGAGTTTTTGCCCTAGTGGTACCCCTATAAGTTTCGGTCAAAAACGCTCCGGAATGGAATCTAAATTTTATTATTCCTAAGCATCCCAGTGATGTTTTGGATCGGTAAATGATGAATTTTGCATCATTATAGCTCCTATATAGAGGCTTGATGGTACGATTACTCCGGAAAATGAGAAACCGCTTAAAGTGCCCGATTCGGAATCTATTTTCACCTATGAAACACAGTCAAATACTAAAAGTTGCAAGTCCATATTGTAGCCATTCAAATGAGCTTTCTAGGGGTTTTAAAACTGGGTCATTCGGATCTAAAACGAGTTAGATATGGCCAAAACGGTGAGGGCGCGATGGAATCTGGGTCGAACGTGGAGGGCAGCAGGCAAAAAGGCCTATATCTCATTCGTTATCGTCCGGATCCATTTTATTCTTTCACCGCATGAAATTATATTCCAAGAGCTATAATTATGGGCCCCCGGTGGTACAAAATCTGGCGCTCTCCGGCGGACCGAAAAAATGAGTTTTTGCCCTAGTGGTACCCCTATGAGTTTCGGTCAAAAACGCTCCGGAATGGAATCTAAATTTTATTATTCCAAAGCATCCCAGTGATGTTTTGGAGCAGTATATGATGAATTTTGCATCATTATAGCTCCTATATAGAGGCTAGATTGTACGATTACTCCGGAAAATGAGAAACCGCTTAAGGTGCCCGATTCGGAATCTGTTTTCACCTATTAAACACAGTCAAATACTAAAAGTTGCAAGTCCATATTGTAGCCATTCAAATGAGCTTTCTAGGGGTTTTAAAACTGGGTCATTCGGATCTAAAACGAGTTAGATATGGCCAAAACGGTGAGGGCGCGATGGAATCTGGGTCGAACGTGGAGGGCAGCAGGCAAAAAGGCCTATATCTCATTCGTTATCGTCCGGATCCATTTTATTCTTTCACCGCATGAATTATATTCCAAGAGCTATAATTATGGGCCCCCGGAGGTACAAAATCTAGCGCTCTCCGGCGGACCGAAAAAATGAGTTTTTGCCCTAGTGGTAGCCCTATGAGTTTCGGTCAAAAACGCTCCGGAATGGAATCTAAATTTTATTATTCCAAAGAATCCCAGTGATGTTTTGGAGCAGTATATGATGAATTTTGCATCATTATAGCTCCTATATAGAGGCTAGATTGTACGATTACTCCGGAAAATGAGAAACCGCTTAAGGTGCCCGATTCGGAATCTGTTTTCACCTATTAAACACAGTCAAATACTAAAAGTTGCAAGTCCATATTGTAGCCATTCAAATGAGCTTTCTAGGGGTTTTAAAACTGGGTCATTCGGATCTAAAACGAGTTAGATATGGCCAAAACGGTGAGGGCGCGATGGAATCTGGGTCGAACGTGGAGGGCAGCAGGCAAAAAGGCCTATATCTCATTCGTTATCGTCCGGATCCATTTTATTCTTTCACCGCATGAAATTATATTCCAAGAGCTATAATTATGGGCCCCCGGTGGTACAAAATCTGGCGCTCTCCGGCGGACCGAAAAAATGAGTTTTTGCCCTAGTGGTACCCCTATGAGTTTCGGTCAAAAACGCTCCGGAATGGAATCTAAATTTTATTATTCCAAAGCATCCCAGTGATGTTTTGGAGCAGTATATGATGAATTTTGCATCATTATAGCTCCTATATAGAGGCTAGATTGTACGATTACTCCGGAAAATGAGAAACTGCTTAAGGTACCCGATTCGGATTCTATTTTCACCTATTAAACACAGTCAAATACTAAAAGTTGCAAGTCCATATTGTAGCCATTCAAATGAGCTTTCTAGGGGTTTTAAAACTGGGTCATTCGGATCTAAAACGAGTTAGATATGGCCAAAACGGTGAGGGCGCGATGGAATCTGGGTCGAACGTGGAGGGCAGCAGGCAAAAAGGCCTATATCTCATTCGTTATCGTCCGGATCCATTTTATTCTTTCACCGCATGAAATTATATTCCAAGAGCTATAATTATGGGCCCCCGGAGGTACAAAATCCGGCGCTCTCCGGCGGACCGAAAAAATGAGTTTTTGCCCTAGTGGTACCCCTATAAGTTTCGGTCAAAAACGCTCCGGAATGGAATCTAAATTTTATTATTCCTAAGCATCCCAGTGATGTTTTGGATCGGTAAATGATGAATTTTGCATCATTATAGCTCCTATATAGAGGCTTGATGCTACGATTACTCCGGAAAATGAGAAACCGCTTAAAGTGCCCGATTCGGAATCTATTTTCACCTATGAAACACAGTCAAATACTAAAAGATGCAAGTCCATATTGTAGCCATTCAAATGAGCTTTCTAGGGGTTTTAAAACTGGGTCATTCGGATCTAAAACGAGTTAGATATGGCCAAAACGGTGAGGGCGCGATGGAATCTGGGTCGAACGTGGAGGGCAGCAGGCAAAAAGGCCTATATCTCATTCGTTATCGTCCGGATCCATTTTATTCTTTCACCGCATGAAATTATATTCCAAGAGCTATAATTATGGGCCCCCGGTGGTACAAAATCTGGCGCTCTCCGGCGGACCGAAAAAATGAGTTTTTGCCCTAGTGGTACCCCTATGAGTTTCGGTCAAAAACGCTCCGGAATGGAATCTAAATTTTATTATTCCAAAGCATCCCAGTGATGTTTTGGAGCAGTATATGATGAATTTTGCATCATTATAGCTCCTATATAGAGGCTAGATTGTACGATTACTCCGGAAAATGAGAAACCGCTTAAGGTGCCCGATTCGGAATCTGTTTTCACCTATTAAACACAGTCAAATACTAAAAGTTGCAAGTCCATATTGTAGCCATTCAAATGAGCTTTCTAGGGGTTTTAAAACTGGGTCATTCGGATCTAAAACGAGTTAGATATGGCCAAAACGGTGAGGGCGCGATGGAATCTGGGTCGAACGTGGAGGGCAGCAGGCAAAAAGGCCTATATCTCATTCGTTATCGTCCGGATCCATTTTATTCTTTCACCGCACGAAATTATATTCCAAGAGCTATAATTATGGGCCCCCGGAGGTACAAAATCTAGCGCTCTCCGGCGGACCGAAAAAATGAGTTTTTGCCCTAGTGGTAGCCCTATGAGTTTCGGTCAAAAACGCTCCGGAATGGAATCTAAATTTTATTATTCCAAAGAATCCCAGTGATGTTTTGGAGCAGTATATGATGAATTTTGCATCATTATAGCTCCTATATAGAGGCTAGATTGTACGATTACTCCGGAAAATGAGAAACCGCTTAAGGTGCCCGATTCGGAATCTGTTTTCACCTATTAAACACAGTCAAATACTAAAAGTTGCAAGTCCATATTGTAGCCATTCAAATGAGCTTTCTAGGGGTTTTAAAACTGGGTCATTCGGATCTAAAACGAGTTAGATATGGCCAAAACGGTGAGGGCGCGATGGAATCTGGGTCGAACGTGGAGGGCAGCAGGCAAAAAGGCCTATATCTCATTCGGTATCGTCCGGATCCATTTTATTCTTTCACCGCATGAAATTATATTCCAGGAGATATAATTATGGGCCCCCGGAGGTGCAAATTCTGGCGCTCTCCGGCGGACCGAAAAAATGAGTTTTTGCCCTAGTGGTACCCCTATGAGTTTCGGTCAAAAACGCTCCGGAATGGAATCTAAATTTTATTATTCCTAAGCATCCCAGTGATGTTTTGGAGCGGTAAATGATGAATTTTGCATCATTATAGCTCCTATATAGAGGCTAGATTGTACGATTACTCCGGAAAATTAGAAACCGCTTAAGGTGCCCGATTCGGAATCTATTTTCACCTATTAAACACAGTCAAATACTAATAGTTGCAAGTCCATATCGTAGCCATTCAAATGAGCTTTCTAGGGGTTTTAAAACCGGGTCATTCGGATCTAAAACGAGTTAGATATGGCCAAAACGGTGAGGGAGCGATGGCATCTGGGTCGAACGTGGAGGGCAGCAGGCAAAAAGGCCTATATCTCATTCGTTATCGTCCGGATCCATTTTATTCTTTCACGGCATGAAATTATATTCCAAGAGCTATAATTATGGGCCCCCGGAGGTACAAAATCTGGCGCTCTCCGGCGGACCGAAAAAATGAGTTTTTGCCCTAGTGGTACCCCTATGAGTTTCGGTCAAAAACGCTCCGGAATGGAATCTAAATTTTATTATTCCAAAGCATCCCAGTGATGTTTTGGAGCTGTATATGATGAATTTTGCGTCATTATAGCTCCTATATAGAGGCTAGATTGTACGATTACTCCGGAAAATGATAAACCGCTTAAGGTGCCCGATTCGGAATCTATTTTCACCTATTAAACACAGTCAAATACTAAAAGATGCAAGTCCATATTGTATCCATTCAAATGAGCTTTCTAGGGGTTTTAAAACCGGGTCATTCGGATCTAAAACGAGTTAGATATGGCCAAAACGGTGAGGGCGCAATGGAATCTGGGTCGAACGTGGAGGGCAGCAGGCAAAAAGGCCTATATCTCATTCGTTATCGTCCGGATCCATTTTATTCTTTCTCTGCATGTAATTATATTCCAAGAGCTATAATTATGGGCCCCCGGAGGTACAAAATCCGGCGCTCTCCGGCGGACCGAAAAAATGAGTTTTTGCCCTAGTGGTACCCCTATAAGTTTCGGTCAAAAACGCTCCGGAATGGAATCTAAATTTTATTATTCCTAAGCATCCCACTGATGTTTTGGATCGGTAAATGATGAATTTTGCATCATTATAGCTCCTATATAGAGGCTTGATGGTACGATTACTCCGGAAAATGAGAAACCGCTTAAAGTGCCCGATTCGGAATCTATTTTCACCTATGAAACACAGTCAAATACTAAAAGTTGCAAGTCCATATTGTAGCCATTCAAATGAGCTTTCTAGGGGTTTTAAAACTGGGTCATTCGGATCTAAAACGAGTTAGATATGGCCAAAACGGTGAGGGCGCGATGGAATCTGGGTCGAACGTGGAGGGCAGCAGGCAAAAAGGCCTATATCTCATTCGTTATCGTCCGGATTGTTGGTCCCGATTTGCTATAGGAAAAATACGTAGAGGGGGGGGGGGGTGAATACGTATTTTGATGTTTTTCAACTTCAATTCCTTAACTCAGAGTATAAAGTAAAGTGCTCTTGAAAATACTAAGACCTAGCCGAGAGCTAGATCTACAGCAATCACGAATCTCTTGACCTAAGCTTAGAGCTTGATCAAGAGTGAGACTTTACTCTTTGTGCGGAATTTGGTGAGCTAAAATCTTTCCTAAGTAATTGAAAATCCAAGTTAAGTTTGTTTATATGCACGTGCAATGGATAATCGAATACTGTAAAAGATTAAGGTAAGAGAGATACGACACAGAGATTTATAGTGGTTCGGAGATAACGCTCCTACGTCCACTTTGTTGCACGACGGCAACTGTTCTTTTCACTCAAGAACTTGAAGGTTACGGGTCCTTCAAAAACCTGGTCGGGATCGGGCTTCACTTGCCTAGATCAAACGACAGACGTAGTGATTGCGGGTTCACTACACAAACCTAACAAAGACTGGAAGCTTCACTTGCTTCAGTCAGACAGACAGGGAGATTACGGGCTCTCCTTACAGCCTAGCTTCGATCGAGCTTTACACAAACGATGTAAGTGTAAGCTTGGATCTCAACTCTACGATCGAGGCTTCTTCAATCGATGAAAGAAGGGCCTTGGATCTGAACAACCTAACGACGACTCAAAAACCTAACAGACAACAGTTTAGGGTTTTTGGTTGACGAACACACTAATGAAGAACTCTTTACAGTGAATGCAAAGATTGGCTAGAGTTCTTCTTCTAAGCTTGGATATATGAAGTGGGCTTAGAATCTAAGTGTGAAGGTTGTGAAGACGAGTTCCGATGGACTGGAAACTCGGAGAACACTTGTAAACAAAGACTCGAAGATTGCTAGAAAGCTTGGGAGTGTTTGTTTGCAGTAGGCTCGAATGCGCAAGTAGTGTTCTACTTCTTCACGTCTTCATCCTTCACTATTTATAGGCGGAGGGTTGGCTAAGATCCGTTGCTTGGTTGGTGGCCTTGTCCCTCCTCCTCTCGACAGTACTTGCGCAGGCAGTAGCTTTTGCAGACGCGCAGTTTTGGCATTTTGCCAAAATTGGCTAACTTCCAAGTTTAACAGTAACTGGAGCGACCCAGTACTGTAGCGGCGTCTTTGTCGGCCTGGCAGTCAACTCCGCTGCTCCTCTCCTCGTTCGACACGTGGAGATCTCGCAATTAATGCAAAGATCTCTAGTTGACTGAAATTCAAATTCGGAGCGGGAATTTGTGCTGTCGCTTTCTGGTAGGTAGTGGCTCGCTTCGCTTTGAAGTTGTAGCGGCCGCTCCGAAGTGAGTCGCTTTAGGATCATATTATAGCGGGTCGCTTTGCTTCGTTTTGCAGCGTTCGCTTCGCTTTACAGCATTCGCTTCGCTTCGCTTCGCTTCGCTTCGCTTCGCTTTACAGCATTCGCTTCGCTTCGCTTCGCTTCGCTTCGGTAGACTCGCTTCGCTTGCTTTGAACTGTAGCGCTCGCTTCGCTTCACTTTGGCAGACTCACTTAGAATCTACTGTAGCGATCGCTTCGTTTCGCTATTCTTCGGCACGCTTCACTTCAGCTTGCTTGACTTGCTTCGCTTTGAAAAACACACTCAAGCGAGTGGCCTTCACTTGAACTTTTGAAGCCTAATCTAAGCAAAAATAAAAGAGCCATCCTAACAGTGTAGGCTTAGAAAAATTCTAACCTATTAACTACATCAAAATGGGTCGCTTGGGAAAAGGACGCTTGGGGTTTTGGGATCTAATCAAAACAAATGACTTCATTTATCAAATGTCCCATGAAGTTCCCCCTTAACAATTTAGTCCTTAACAATTCCCAACACGGATCCATTTTATTCTTTCACCGCATGAAATTATATTCCAAGAGCTATAATTATGGGCCCCCGGTGGTACAAAATCTGGCGCTCTCCGGCGGACCGAAAAAATGAGTTTTTGCCCTAGTGGTACCCCTATGAGTTTCGGTCAAAAACGCTCCGGAATGGAATCTAAATTTTATTATTCCAAAGCATCCCAGTGATGTTTTGGAGCAGTATATGATGAATTTTGCATCATAATAGCTCCTATATAGAGGCTAGATTGTACGATTACTCCGGAAAATGAGAAACCGCTTAAGGTGCCCGATTCGGAATCTGTTTTCACCTATTAAACACAGTCAAATACTAAAAGTTGCAAGTCCATATTGTAGCCATTCAAATGAGCTTTCTAGGGGTTTTAAAACTGGGTCATTCGGATCTAAAACGAGTTAGATATGGCCAAAACGGTGAGGGCGCGATGGAATCTGGGTCGAACGTGGAGGGCAGCAGGCAAAAAGGCCTATATCTCATTCGTTATCGTCCGGATCCATTTTATTCTTTCACCGCATGAAATTATATTCCAAGAGCTATAATTATGGGCCCCCGGAGGTACAAAATCTAGCGCTCTCCGGCGGACCGAAAAAATGAGTTTTTGCCCTAGTGGTAGCCCTATGAGTTTCGGTCAAAAACGCTCCGGAATGGAATCTAAATTTTATTATTCCAAAGAATCCCAGTGATGTTTTGGAGCAGTATATGATGAATTTTGCATCATTATAGCTCCTATATAGAGGCTAGATTGTACGATTACTCCGGAAAATGAGAAACCGCTTAAGGTGCCCGATTCGGAATCTGTTTTCACCTATTAAACACAGTCAAATACTAAAAGTTGCAAGTCCATATTGTAGCCATTCAAATGAGCTTTCTAGGGGTTTTAAAACTGGGTCATTCGGATCTAAAACGAGTTAGATATGGCCAAAACGGTGAGGGCGCGATGGAATCTGGGTCGAACGTGGAGGGCAGCAGGCAAAAAGGCCTATATCTCATTCGTTATCGTCCGGATCCATTTTATTCTTTCACCGCATGAAATTATATTCCAAGAGCTATAATTATGGGCCCCCGGTGGTACAAAATCTGGCGCTCTCCGGCGGACCGAAAAAATGAGTTTTTGCCCTAGTGGTACCCCTATGAGTTTCGGTCAAAAACGCTCCGGAATGGAATCTAAATTTTATTATTCCAAAGCATCCCAGTGATGTTTTGGAGCAGTATATGATGAATTTTGCATCATTATAGCTCCTATATAGAGGCTAGATTGTACGATTACTCCGGAAAATGAGAAACCGCTTAAGGTGCCCGATTCGGAATCTGTTTTCACCTATTAAACACAGTCAAATACTAAAAGTTGCAAGTCCATATTGTAGCCATTCAAATGAGCTTTCTAGGGGTTTTAAAACTGGGTCATTCGGATCTAAAACGAGTTAGATATGGCCAAAACGGTGAGGGCGCGATGGAATCTGGGTCGAACGTGGAGGGCAGCAGGCAAAAAGGCCTATATCTCATTCGTTATCGTCCGGATCCATTTTATTCTTTCACCGCATGAAATTATATTCCAAGAGCTATAATTATGGGCCCCCGGAGGTACAAAATCTAGCGCTCTCCGGCGGACCGAAAAAATGAGTTTTTGCCCTAGTGGTAGCCCTATGAGTTTCGGTCAAAAACGCTCCGGAATGGAATCTAAATTTTATTATTCCAAAGAGTCCCAGTGATGTTTTGGAGCAGTATATGATGAATTTTGCATCATTATAGCTCCTATATAGAGGCTAGATTGTACGATTACTCCGGAAAATGAGAAACCGCTTAAGGTGCCCGATTCGGAATCTGTTTTCACCTATTAAACACAGTCAAATACTAAAAGTTGCAAGTCCATATTGTAGCCATTCAAATGAGCTTTCTAGGGGTTTTAAAACTGGGTCATTCGGATCTAAAACGAGTTAGATATGGCCAAAACGGTGAGGGCGCGATGGAATCTGGGTCGAACGTGGAGGGCAGCAGGCAAAAAGGCCTATATCTCATTCGTTATCGTCCGGATCCATTTTATTCTTTCACCGCATGAAATTATATTCCAAGAGCTATAATTATGGGCCCCCGGTGGTACAAAATCTGGCGCTCTCCGGCGGACCGAAAAAATGAGTTTTTGCCCTAGTGGTACCCCTATGAGTTTCGGTCAAAAACGCTCCGGAATGGAATCTAAATTTTATTATTCCAAAGCATCCCAGTGATGTTTTGGAGCAGTATATGATGAATTTTGCATCATTATAGCTCCTATATAGAGGCTAGATTGTACGATTACTCCGGAAAATGAGAAACTGCTTAAGGTGCCCGATTCGGAATCTATTTTCACCTATTAAACACAGTCAAATACTAAAAGTTGCAAGTCCATATTGTAGCCATTCAAATGAGCTTTCTAGGGGTTTTAAAACTGGGTCATTCGGATCTAAAACGAGTTAGATATGGCCAAAACGGTGAGGGCGCGATGGAATCTGGGTCGAACGTGGAGGGCAGCAGGCAAAAAGGCCTATATCTCATTCGTTATCGTCCGGATCCATTTTATTCTTTCACCGCATGAAATTATATTCCAAGAGCTATAATTATGGGCCCCCGGAGGTACAAAATCCGGCGCTCTCCGGCGGACCGAAAAAATGAGTTTTTGCCCTAGTGGTACCCCTATAAGTTTCGGTCAAAAACGCTCCGGAATGGAATCTAAATTTTATTATTCCTAAGCATCCCAGTGATGTTTTGGATCGGTAAATGATGAATTTTGCATCATTATAGCTCCTATATAGAGGCTTGATGGTACGATTACTCCGGAAAATGAGAAACCGCTTAAAGTGCCCGATTCGGAATCTATTTTCACCTATGAAACACAGTCAAATACTAAAAGTTGCAAGTCCATATTGTAGCCATTCAAATGAGCTTTCTAGGGGTTTTAAAACTGGGTCATTCGGATCTAAAACGAGTTAGATATGGCCAAAACGGTGAGGGCGCGATGGAATCTGGGTCGAACGTGGAGGGCAGCAGGCAAAAAGGCCTATATCTCATTCGTTATCGTCCGGATCCATTTTATTCTTTCACCGCATGAAATTATATTCCAAGAGCTATAATTATGGGCCCCCGGTGGTACAAAATCTGGCGCTCTCCGGCGGACCGAAAAAATGAGTTTTTGCCCTAGTGGTACCCCTATGAGTTTCGGTCAAAAACGCTCCGGAATGGAATCTAAATTTTATTATTCCAAAGCATCCCAGTGATGTTTTGGAGCAGTATATGATGAATTTTGCATCATTATAGCTCCTATATAGAGGCTAGATTGTACGATTACTCCGGAAAATGAGAAACCGCTTAAGGTGCCCGATTCGGAATCTGTTTTCACCTATTAAACACAGTCAAATACTAAAAGTTGCAAGTCCATATTGTAGCCATTCAAATGAGCTTTCTAGGGGTTTTAAAACTGGGTCATTCGGATCTAAAATGAGTTAGATATGGCCAAAACGGTGAGGGCGCGATGGAATCTGGGTCGAACGTGGAGGGCAGCAGGCAAAAAGGCCTATATCTCATTCGTTATCGTCCGGATCCATTTTATTCTTTCACCGCATGAAATTATATTCCAAGAGCTATAATTATGGGCCCCCGGAGGTACAAAATCTAGCGCTCTCCGGCGGACCGAAAAAATGAGTTTTTGCCCTAGTGGTAGCCCTATGAGTTTCGGTCAAAAACGCTCCGGAATGGAATCTAAATTTTATTATTCCAAAGAATCCCAGTGATGTTTTGGAGCAGTATATGATGAATTTTGCATCATTATAGCTCCTATATAGAGGCTAGATTGTACGATTACTCCGGAAAATGAGAAACTGCTTAAGGTGCCCGATTCGGAATCTATTTTCACCTATTAAACACAGTCAAATACTAAAAGTTGCAAGTCCATATTGTAGCCATTCAAATGAGCTTTCTAGGGGTTTTAAAACTGGGTCATTCGGATCTAAAACGAGTTAGATATGGCCAAAACGGTGAGGGCGCGATGGAATCTGGGTCGAACGTGGAGGGCAGCAGGCAAAAAGGCCTATATCTCATTCGTTATCGTCCGGATCCATTTTATTCTTTCACCGCATGAAATTATATTCCAGGAGCTATAATTATGGGCCCCCGGTGGTACAAAATCTGGCGCTCTCCGGCGGGCCGAAAAAATGAGTTTTTGCCCTAGTGGTACCCCTATGAGTTTCGGTCAAAAACGCTCCGGAATGGAATCTAAATTTTATTATTCCAAAGCATCCCAGTGATGTTTTGGAGCAGTATATGATGAATTTTGCATCATTATAGCTCCTATATAGAGGCTAGATTGTACGATTACTCCGGAAAATGAGAAACCGCTTAAGGTGCCCGATTCGGAATCTGTTTTCACCTATTAAACACAGTCAAATACTAAAAGTTGCAAGTCCATATTGTAGCCATTCAAATGAGCTTTCTAGGGGTTTTAAAACTGGGTCATTCGGATCTAAAACGAGTTAGATATGGCCAAAACGGTGAGGGCGCGATGGAATCTGGGTCGAACGTGGAGGGCAGCAGGCAAAAAGGCCTATATCTCATTCGTTATCGTCCGGATCCATTTTATTCTTTCACCGCATGAAATTATATTCCAAGAGCTATAATTATGGGCCCCCGGAGGTACAAAATCTAGCGCTCTCCGGCGGACCGAAAAAATGAGTTTTTGCCCTAGTGGTAGCCCTATGAGTTTCGGTCAAAAACGCTCCGGAATGGAATCTAAATTTTATTATTCCAAAGAATCCCAGTGATGTTTTGGAGCAGTATATGATGAATTTTGCATCATTATAGCTCCTATATAGAGGCTAGATTGTACGATTACTCCGGAAAATGAGAAACTGCTTAAGGTGCCCGATTCGGAATCTATTTTCACCTATTAAACACAGTCAAATACTAAAAGTTGCAAGTCCATATTGTAGCCATTCAAATGAGCTTTCTAGGGGTTTTAAAACTGGGTCATTCGGATCTAAAACGAGTTAGATATGGCCAAAACGGTGAGGGCGCGATGGAATCTGGGTCGAACGTGGAAGGCAGCAGGCAAAAAGGCCTATATCTCATTCGTTATCGTCCGGATCCATTTTATTCTTTCACCGCATGAAATTATATTCCAGGAGATATAATTATGGGCCCCCGGAGGTACAAATTCCGGCGCTCTCCGGCGGACCGAAAAAATGAGTTTTTGCCCTAGTGGTACCCCTATGAGTTTCGGTCAAAAACGCTCCGGAATGGAATCTAAATTTTATTATTCCTAAGCATCCCAGTGATGTTTTGGAGCGGTATATGATGAATTTTGCATCATTATAGCTCCTATATAGAGGCTAGATTGTACGATTACTCCAGAAAATTAGAAACCGCTTAAGGTGCCCGATTCGGAATCTATTTTCACCTATTAAACACAGTCAAATACTAATAGTTGCAAGTCCATATCGTAGCCATTCAAATGAGCTTTCAAGGGGTTTTAAAACCGGGTCATTCGGATCTAAAACGAGTTAGATATGGCCAAAACGGTGAGGGCGCGATGGTATCTGGGTCGAACGTGGAGGGCAGCAGGCAAAAAGGCCTATATCTCATTCGTTATCGTCCGGATCCATTTTATTCTTTCACCGCATAAAATTATATTCCAAGAGCTATAATTATGGGCCCCCGGAGGTACAAAATCTGGCGCTCTCCTGCGGACTGAAAAAATGAGTTTTTGCCCTAGTGGTACCCCTATGAGTTTCGGTCAAAAACGCTCCGGAATGGAATCTAAATTTTATTATTCCAAAGCATCCAAGTGATGTTTTGGAGCAGTATATGATGAATTTTTCATCATTATAGCTCCTATATAAAGGCTAGATTGTACGATTACTCCGGAAAATGAGAAACCGTTTAAGGTGCCCGATTCGGAATCTGTTTTCACCTATTAAACACAGTCAAATACTAAAAGTTGCAAGTCCATATTGTAGCCATTCAAATGAGCTTTCTAGGGGTTTTAAAACCGGGTCATTCGGATCTAAAATGAGTAAGATATGGCCAAAACGGTGAGGGCGCGATGGAATCTGGGTCGAACGTGGAGGGCAGCAGGCAAAAAGGCCCATATCTCATTCGTTATCGTCCGGATCCATTTCATTCTTTCACCGCATGAAATTATATTCCAAGAGCTATAATTATGGGCCCTCGGAGGTACAAAATCCGGCGCTCTCCGGCGGACCGAAAAAATGAGATTTATCCCTAGTGGTACCCCTATGAGTTTCGATCAAAAACGCTCCGGAATGGAATCTCAATTTTATTATTCCAAAGCATCCGAGTGATGTTTTGGAGTGGTATATGATGAATTTTGCATCATTATAGCTCCTATATAGAGGCTAGATTGAACGATTACTCCGGAAAATGAGAAACCGCTTAAGGTTCCCGATTCGGAATCTGTTTTCACCTAGTAAACACAGTTAAATACTAAAAGTTGCATGTCCATATTGTAGCCATTCAAATGAGCTTTCTAGGGGTTTTAAAACCGGGTCATTCGGATCTAAAACGAGTTAGATATGGCCAAAACGGTGAGGGCGCGATGGAATCTGGGTCGAACGTGGAGGGCAGCAGGCAAAAAGGCCCATATCTCATTCGTTATCGTCCGGATCCATTTCATTCTTTCACCGCATGAAATTATATTCCAAGAGCTATAATTATAGGCCCCCGGAGGTACAAAATCCGGCGCTCTCCGGCGGACCGAAAAAATGAGATTTAGCCCTAGTGGTACCCCTATGAGTTTCGGTCAAAAACGCTCCAGAATGGAATCTCAATTTTATTATTCCAAAGCATCCGAGTGATGTTTTGGAGCGGTATATGATGAATTTTGCATCATTATAGCTCCTATATAGAGGCTAGATTGAACGATTACTCCGGAAAATGAGAAACCGCTTAAGGTTCCCGATTCGGAATCTGTTTTCACCTAGTAAACACAGTCAAATACTAATAGTTGCAGGTCCATATTGTAGCCATTCAAATGAGCTTTCTAGGGGTTTTAAAACCGGGTCATTCGGATCTAAAACGAGTTAGATATGGCCAAAACGGTGAGGGCGCGATGGAATCTGGGTCGAACGTGGAGGGCAGCAGGCAAAAAGGCCCATATCTCATTCGTTATCGTCCGGATCCATTTCATTCTTTCACCGCATGAAATTATATTCCAAGAGCTATAATTATGGGCCCCCGGAGGTACAAAATCTGGCGCTCTCCGGCGGACCGAAAAAATGAGATTTAGCCCTAGTGGTACCCCTATGAGTTTCGGTCAAAAACGCTCCGGAATGGAATCTCAATTTTATTATTCCAAAGCATCCGAGTGATGTTTTGGAGCGGTATATGATGAATTTTGCATCATTATAGCTCCTATATAGAGGCTAGATTGAATGATTACTTCGGAAAATGAGAAACCGCTTAAGGTTCCCGATTCGGAATCTATTTTCACCTAGTAAACACAGTCAAATACTAAAAGTTGCATCTCCATATTTTAGCCATTCAAATGAGCTTTCTAGGGGTTTTAAAACCGGGTCATTCGGATCTAAAACGAGTTAGATATGGCCAAAACGGTGAGGGCGCGATGGAATCTGGGTCAAACGTGGAGGGCAGCAGGCAAAAAGGCCTATATCTCATTCGTTATCGTCCGGATCCATTTTATTCTTTCTCTGCATGTAATTATATTCCAAGAGCTTTAATTATGGGCCCCCGGAGGTACAAAATCCGGCGCTCTCCGGCGGACCGAAAAAATGAGTTTTTGCCCTAGTGGTACCCCTATAAGTTTCGGTCAAAAACGCTCCGGAATGGAATCTAAATTTTATTATTCCTAAGCATCCCAGTGATGTTTTGGATCGGTAAATGATGAATTTTGCATCATTATAGCTCCTATATAGAGGCTTGATGGTACGATTACTCCGGAAAATGAGAAACCGCTTAAAGTGCCCGATTCGGAATCTATTTTCACCTATGAAACACAGTCAAATACTAAAAGTTGCAAGTCCATATTGTAGCCATTCAAATGAGCTTTCTAGGGGTTTTAAAACTGGGTCATTCGGATCTAAAACGAGTTAGATATGGCCAAAACGGTGAGGGCGCGATGGAATCTGGGTCGAACGTGGAGGGCAGCAGGCAAAAAGGCCTATATCTCATTCGTTATCGTCCGGATTGTTGGTCCCGATTTGCTATAGGAAAAATACGTAGAGGGGGGGGTGAATACGTATTTTGAAGTTTTTCAACTTCAATTCCTTAACTCAGAGTATAAAGTAAAGTGCTCTTGAAAATACTAAGACCTAGCCGAGAGCTAGATCTACAGCAATCACGAATCTCTTGACCTAAGCTTAGAGCTTGATCAAGAGTGAGACTTTACTCTTTGTGCGGAATTTGGTGAGCTAAAATCTTTCCTAAGTAATTGAAAATCCAAGTTAAGTTTGTTTATATGCACGTGCAATGGATAATCGAATACTGTAAAAGATTAAGGTAAGAGAGATACGACACAGAGATTTATAGTGGTTCGGAGATAACGCTCCTACGTCCACTTTGTTGCACGACGGCAACTGTTCTTTTCACTCAAGAACTTGAAGGTTACGGGTCCTTCAAAAACCTGGTCGGGATCGGGCTTCACTTGCCTAGATCAAACGACAGACGTAGTGATTGCGGGTTCACTACACAAACCTAACAAAGACTGGAAGCTTCACTTGCTTCAGTCAGACAGACAGGGAGATTACGGGCTCTCCTTACAGCCTAGCTTCGATCGAGCTTTACACAAACGATGTAAGTGTAAGCTTGGATCTCAACTCTACGATCGAGGCTTCTTCAATCGATGAAAGAAGGGCCTTGGATCTGAACAACCTAACGACGACTCAAAAACCTAACAGACAACAGTTTAGGGTTTTTGGTTGACGAACACACTAATGAAGAACTCTTTACAGTGAATGCAAAGATTGGCTAGAGTTCTTCTTCTAAGCTTGGATATATGAAGTGGGCTTAGAATCTAAGTGTGAAGGTTGTGAAGACGAGTTCCGATGGACTGGAAACTCGGAGAACACTTGTAAACAAAGACTCGAAGATTGCTAGAAAGCTTGGGAGTGTTTGTTTGCAGTAGGCTCGAATGCGCAAGTAGTGTTCTACTTCTTCACGTCTTCATCCTTCACTATTTATAGGCGGAGGGTTGGCTAAGATCCTTTGCTTGGTTGGTGGCCTTGTCCCTCCTCCTCTCGACAGTACTTGCGCAGGCAGTAGCTTTTGCAGACGCGCAGTTTTGGCATTTTGCCAAAATTGGCTAACTTCCAAGTTTAACAGTAACTGGAGCGACCCAGTACTGTAGCGGCGTCTTTGTCGGCCTGGCAGTCAACTCCGCTGCTCCTCTCCTCGTTCGACACGTGGAGATCTCGCAATTAATGCAAAGATCTCTAGTTGACTGAAATTCAAATTCGGAGCGGGAATTTGTGCTGTCGCTTTCTGGTAGGTAGTGGCTCGCTTCGCTTTGAAGTTGTAGCGGCCGCTCCGAAGTGAGTCGCTTTAGGATCATATTATAGCGGGTCGCTTTGCTTCGTTTTGCAGCGTTCGCTTCGCTTTACAGCATTCGCTTCGCTTCGCTTCGCTTCGCTTCGCTTCGCTTTACAGCATTCGCTTCGCTTCGCTTCGCTTCGCTTCGGTAGACTCGCTTCGCTTGCTTTGAACTGTAGCGCTCGCTTCGCTTCACTTTGGCAGACTCACTTAGAATCTACTGTAGCGATCGCTTCGTTTCGCTATTCTTCGGCACGCTTCACTTCAGCTTGCTTGACTTGCTTCGCTTTGAAAAACACACTCAAGCGAGTGGCCTTCACTTGAACTTTTGAAGCCTAATCTAAGCAAAAATAAAAGAGCCATCCTAACAGTGTAGGCTTAGAAAAATTCTAACCTATTAACTACATCAAAATGGGTCGCTTGGGAAAAGGACGCTTGGGGTTTTGGGATCTAATCAAAACAAATGACTTCATTTATCAAATGTCCCATGAAGTTCCCCCTTAACAATTTAGTCCTTAACAATTCCCAACAATTTCCCCCTTTTTGATGATGCCAAAACCCATACGACTTAGATAAAAAAAAATAAATCTAGTCTATCTAACCGTGAAGGGAACTCCAAGCGACTGCTTCCTTTGCAGTTTCGTTTGTAATATTTTTTATTTTAAGTTCCTTCCCTTTTTTTTTTTCGGTTAAATTAATGAGTTTGTAGCAAAATGTAAAGTCATTCACAAAGCGAGTAAATGACACAAGAAGAGACAGAAATTTAAACATCGGATATATGAACAAGATGTTCACACAATATGAAGCATGTAATATCAATGGTTTCCTGCCGCTTCATCCTACTCCTGTTTCTCCTCCTCCATCTTCTCTTCATCAGTAGCATCAATACTATAGGCTGATAAGACTTTTGTTTCCATAGTGCCTACTGTGTGGATGCTTGGTCTTCTCCATGCACTCTCCAGCCTGAACGCTTCATCTACTTCAGCATCAGTGACTCCCCTGTTAGGAACATCCGTGCCTGGATGATAAGGCATGGGGAAGTCCTTTATTTCTGGCACCTTGACGACAATTGGTTTCGGTTGAGCTTGTTCAGCCATCATAAAAATCTTTCGGCGCAGTTTGTCGTCGTAGGTAGCAAGAAAATTGCTGAGAGCACTGATTCGAGAACATTCATTCTGCAGTGGCACTACCTCCCAGTAATAGTACGCTTTGATGAACAAGTCCTTGTAGTATAGCCACTGCTCGAGCAGATCCCTCGGAATGAAGTCCTCGATCTCTCTTGCGTCAAGATGCTCGTTCCTCCTCTTGGCTAATTCCTCCTCTGTTCTTCTTGACAGCTTAGTCATTATATCAGTGAATCTCTTCCCTGATTCGCCACTCCACAGAGGACGCCTTTCGTTGAGTCGCTTCCTAATATAGTTTTGCTCTTCCTTTTTAGGGTAGCGACCCGACTCTATCATTTCCTTCGTAGTCACGTCGCATGCATCTTTTATGGCTTGGGCTTCACATGCTTCGGACTCATCAGGCATGAGGGGAACGAACGCACTGCGAACCAAAGAGGACTGAATAAGCAGTACTTCGCTGAACTGCTCCTCGATTCGTGCGTCAATCACTTGAAGACGCCTGGCGTTCACTGTCTTCGATCTCTCCGCTTCGCTCCTTCCTCCTTCTCTCTCCTTTCTCCTCTTCTCTTCCTTTTCAGTTCTTGAGGCGACTGCATGTTTAGACTTTTGGCGCTTAGCTGTAGAGTCATCGACTAATGGTGCAGCTCGCTTCAAGGGCAGCTTCGGTGGTGGGGGAGGTGGCATATCCTTCTTTGCGGCGGCACTTGAGGGGACAACTGCTGATGAAGTGAGTGCAGCAGTTGTAGTCGTAGTAAGTGCGGCGGCTGAAGCGGGCTCCTTGAGTGTATCGGCCGCTTGGGAGCTGGATGAAGTACCTGCAGTAATAGAATTTTTGGTTAGCTTGAACACCTGGTCCATCTCCCATGCCAAGGCATAATCCTTCTCCACTTGCTCCCGCCTTTCCTCCTTTGAAATCACGGTCACCGGAGGATGCCGTGCAATCGAGGCACTCAGCACTTTTTCATGAAGCGGTCTGCTAGGCTCCTCGGGCTTTTTCAGTAACTCCTCCTCTGTGAGTTTAGTCTTGCCCTTCATTTCACCCAGAGCCCTTGCTTCATCTACAACTCCCTCCTTATCTCCTCCATCTCCACTTCCTCCTTCCAACATTAACTCCACACCGACTCTCCTTCCTTCTGAACCTCCAGCTTCACCTTGCTCTACTTGCCCTTCCCTCATTTGTCCTTCCCCCTTTTTGGCATCATCAAAGCCAGGGGTTAGGATTATAGATTTTCCAGAGAGGGATTGTTGTAGTGAATTGACTGTGTTGAGGACAGTCTGAAGCATCTGCTGGGTTTTGTCCATGGATGGCGCCACAATTTCAGCAGTCTTGATCGATATCTCTTCAAGTAGATATTCGCACTGCCTCTCTCGTTCTACAACAGACGCCATCATGCTCTCTAAAGGCTCCACCTCTCTGAAGCGAGCCTCCAGCTCCGCTTCTATGGCTTTGGTGATCTTCTTGGTTTCTTCTTGAAGTGTGAGATCCAAGTGTTCCTTGGACGCTTCAAGTTCTGCCTTCATCACTGCAAGCTTTCTTTCCCTCCGATTGAGAGAGTTGTGAAATTCGGCATCTGCAGTGATCCTAACAGTGAGAGTTTCTTTCAGTCTCTTGACTTTCTGCAGTAGGATTGACAGTTCAGCATTCTTCAAGTCAAAAGCCTGTGCACTGCTCCTCAGGCTCTCCAGTTCTCTCTTGTCAACTGCACTCTCATCCTTGACTCCCTTCAACTCAGTTCGAAGTGAGTCAAGAGCCTTTTTGGTGTTGAGGAGCTCACTTCCCGTCAACACTAGTTCTCCCTCCCTATCCTCCACCTTCTCCTTCAGCTCCTTCACCCCCTTTTCTAACACCTTCTTCTCTTTGGCAAGAGCGATCAACTTGGCATTGACCTCCCTCAAGCGGCTTCTTTCTGCCTCAAGCAAGCCCTTGAGTTCGGTGATGGTTTTGGTGTTATCATCCACAAGCTTCACTTGCGCCTCCAGCGCCTTTTCTTTCTCCTCCAGAAGCCTTTCCTTCTCCTCCACCTTTCCCTCCAATTCTCTTTTCTTCCTGTCATAGTCTTCTCTAAGACTGATGACTTCCCCCGCCTTCCTCTCCATCTCTTCACTCATCTTTGTGATTTCGCTTTGAAGACTAGCGATCTCAGCATCTTTCAATTCCACCTCCTCCCTATGCTCTCTGATCAGCTTCCTTTCATGAGAGGAGGGCACTCGCTTTGGAACTGTGGTGAGTGGATAAGATTCCTTCACCTTGGCATCCAGCTTCTCCCAGAAGCTGGTCCCTTCAAGGAAGGCATGGAAGCCATTTTCGCCGATAAAATTGAGCAGTTTGGCTTCCATCTGGATCAATTCCTCCTTGGTGAAGGCCTTGAGGAGTCTGAAAATCTTGTAGTACTCCGTTCCTCGGTACGTGATGTACGTCAGAAAGTCGACTACATTCGTGTAGAACACGTCGCTCCATTCCACGCTCGCGGAGCTGAGATTGTAGCGAAGGTTGATTGTCTCCGCGGCTTGTTCTCTGTCTCGAGCATAGCGTTCGAGAGCTTGTTTATGTTCGGAGAGGGCAGGTGGTATGAATTCTGGAATGATAGAAACTTCACCGAAAGTTTGGGCGGTATCGGCTGTAGCTGCCGATGTAGAGGGGGACTGAGAGGGTGATGAGGTTTCTTGTGCTTCGGATATTTGTATGGGTTCAGTGGGTGATGGTTGGGTTTGAAGGGATTGGAGTGGTTTGAAGGTTGTGTAGGCTTCAATGGGGTCGACATGGAGTAGGGGGATTTCTGGGATCTTGAAAGAAGAACCAGTGTCTTCTTCCTGTGGGGATTTATGAGTTTGATGCTGAGCAGTGGAGGATATTTCGGTTAGGGTTTGAATTTGAAGTTGGGGAGTTTGGATTTTTAAAGGCTGGGTTTGGGTTTGGGTAGCTTGGGTTTGGATTTGGGTAGCTTGGGTTTGGGGTTGAGTCACTTCAGTGTCCTCAAGCGGCTTCTCCAACGCCTCGCTTTCTTGGACAAGTGAAGCGACTCGCTTCAACTTCTTGCCTCGCTTTGGCGCGGCTCGCTTCCCCGGTGAAGCAAACTGCCTCGCTTGGCTCACTTCGGCTTGCCTTTCGGCAACCGGTCTCGCTACGGGTACTGCTACCTCAAGTAGTCCCAGATCCATCAATCTTTTCGTCTTTCTCCACTTGTCGTAGTAGATGGACTGTTTGTTGTAGGCAATGACGTCGGATTCCGGCCAGACTTTGCCGGGATATTTCATCTCCAGGGCAACGGATAGCCTTGAGAAGAATTTTAGTTTCCCCTTGCGGAGAATCTGATCGGTGCTTCCCTTCACAAACGCAAAGTCACCGGCAGCTTCCTGGATCTGCTTGAGAAACCAGCCATGCCAGTTGAAGCTGGTTCCCGTGAGGCTGTCGACGATCATGGTGGTGCCGATCATCTTCGTTTCTGACAGCGTGTCGAGGGAACCGACATAGCATGCAATGCTTCTCGTAAAGAGATCGCAGATGAGATTGAACGGTTCCTTCAAGTTTTTGCGAAAATTTGCCTCCTTGAAGTTCGGCTCTGCTCCGTCGACTTTAAATCGATCATACTGAACTTCGGCAGAAAGGCCTAGATCTAGCAGAGAATCTCCTCCTTCTCTTGGTAGATCGAAGACCTCGATGAGTTCACTCATATCAACTTCCACCGGCTTCCTGGTTCGTGGATTGGTGAAGGAAGATGTATTCTGTTCCTTCTTCAGATTCAGCAGAATCTCTCCGATGGCTTTCGCCAGAATCTTCGTCGGAACCAAAGTTACGAACTTCCATAGACCGGCCGTGGTCACGGCTCTACGGAAGAAACCATTCTTCTCTATGACGATCGGGTCGAGATGGGGCTCGACGTTGATGTGATCGCCAATATTTGACAGGAACTTCTCCATCGTTTCTGTACTCTTCTTCTTTCCCATGGTGGATTTTGAAAGAACTTTGAAGAAAGATTTTAACAATGAAGTAGAAGGGGTTGAGACTCGTGAGTTGCAGAGTAATTGCAGATCTAACACGAGAATGGCAAATTTAGAAGGCTGTGAAAGGTTTGCAGTTCTGCCTCGTCCCATATATATAGAAATAGGTTATGGCTGACGTGGTAGGGGTAGAATGGTAATAACGCCGAAAATCCTGTAGGTAGGCGGCGGACGTGCGGTGATGGATTCTGACGTGTCCGGCGTCATCACAGTAAAAGTGAACCGCCACTTGCTCGGCGTCGCCACGTGGCCTTCTATGGTTGGCTTGTTGTATACGGCGTTGATCGAACGGTTCCAGATTGGGGCCTGTTGAGATTCGACGGCTGGATCTTCTCCGCCTTTTCCCGCTTCAAATTCAAGCGTGTGAACACGCGCCCGTTATTTCCGTCGTTCCTGCACCTGCATTAAATGCACAGCAGAAAGTAAAATTGCACTCGAGTGCAGACAGCTCATACTCGCTTCATGCCCGTTCGCTTCGAGTTGGGCCGCTACGCCTTGACTCGCTTGAGAGACATTCGCTTGAGTGACTGTTCTGCACTCGCTTGCGATGGCTAGCTTTGAGTGACGAAGCACTCGCTTGGCCATCTGAAGCGACTGGAATAAGAAATTGAATTTCTTTGCTTAATTTAAAATGTTTCTGACTTACATACTTCGAGGATAAACAAGAGTGTTTTCCTCTTTGTATTTGTGTCAGATTCATTTCATATTTTCCACGTAGTGAGTGAAGGTTTCTAGCACGCTTCGGCTCACTTAGTGTACTTAAAATTGAAACACTTACCAGTCAATCTCACTTCGTAGGAGATTGATACCACTAATTGAAGACTTCATCTGAATTAGATACCACATGTTGAATGCTGCACGTTGAGTTAGATCTTCATGGCAATCATCTTCATTGCATTCATCTTCATGGCATTTATCTTCATGGCATTCATCTTCCTCTACGAATTAGAGAGTCCTCCATCGAAGTGAATGGGGGAGAAAATGAATAAAGTACACAAGCTTACTACAACCCGAAGGGAGCATCACGTAAGTGTACTTATTCACGACGAATGGGGGATGAGTACAAGTCCTTATCTCAGAGCAGAAATGGACAGGATGACAATGAGAATGCTCTGACAAGACAATCTCGTATTTTACGCAGAAACATGTCACCAGTCCTGCAACCTTTTGTATAAAAAGGTAAACCTTCAAGCTTTCCTACATTCTAATGAATGAATCTGCAGTAGGTTCGTTTTGACCCAAGTTAGGGCAAATTGAAGCAACGCAGAATTCAAGATAGCTGCTATCTTGCTTGCTTTGGAAGTAGCTTGCTCCGAGAGAAGCAATAGTTCCCCCTTAACCATATACTTAACAATTCCAATAAGTTGGTAGGGAACTTCTTCCAATACTCCACCTTTCTCCACCTAACTTCAGTTTCTTCAAGCGAGTGAGATTTGAAGTGGCTCGCTTGAGTTGGTGAAGATCCGAAGCGAGTGATGCTCAAGAGAAAAAGCGAACACTCCTTCGTGCATCCTGGAACTAGCATTCTTCACCAGGGTCTAATAACCCTAATTCCATGCATAGCTGGTTGAATCGAGACTCAGCTAGAGGCTTGGTGAGAATATCTGCTCGCTGGAGATCGGTATGAATCTTTTCGAGCTTGATATCCTTCTTTTCGACATGATCACGAATGAAGTGATGTCGAATTTCCACGTGCTTGCACCTGGTGTGAAGCACTGGATTCTGCGAGATACAAATGGCACTGTTGTTGTCGCAGAAGATCGGAGTTTCATTCGCTTCAACTTTGTAGTCCTTCAACTGTTGACGAAGCCATAGAATTTGAGAACAGCAGCTTCCTGCGGCCATATATTCAGCTTCCGTTGTTGAAGTGGCTACACTTGTTTGCTTCTTTGAGAACCACGAGATTAGCTTGCTCCCCAAGAACTGACATGTGCCCGACGTTGATTTCCTATCAACTCGGCAACCTCCATAGTCAGCATCGGAATATCCAGTGAGCTCCAAATTGTCCTCCGCTGGATACCACAGCCCCATGTTGACAGTGCCCTTCAAATATCGAAGAATCCTTTTGGCAGCTTCAAGATGGCTGTGTTTGGGATTGCTTTGGAAGCGAGCGCAGACACCGACTGCAAAAGCTATATCTGGCCTGCTTGCAGTGAGATAGAGAAGTGACCCAATTAGGGCACGATAATCTGTAGGATCTACAGATTTTCCTCCTTCGTCTGGCTCCATCTTCCAGTTGGTATTCATAGGAATCTTCACAGCTTTAGCATGTTGAACACCAAACTTCGCAAGCATATCTCGAGTGTACTTGGCCTGGTTGATGAAAATTCCATTATCCTGCTGCTTCACTTGAAGACCTAGAAAGCAGCTCATCAAGCCAATCATCGACATTTCATACTTGGTCTTCATTAGCTCTCCAAACTTCTCGCTAAGCGACTGATTTGGTGACCCAAATATGATGTCGTCCACATAGATCTGGACCCATAGCATATCTTCTCCATGATTGATGGTGAAGAGAGTCCGATCTATCTTTCCCTTTTGGAATCCATTTTCCACTAGGAATTGAGATAATGTATCATACCAAGCTCTGGGAGCTTGCTTCAACCCATACAGGGCTTTCTTCAAGCGATACACTTTATCTCCCTGCTCGAAACCCGGTGGCTGCTCCACATACACTTCTTCCTTGAGTTCACCGTTGAGGAATGCGCTCTTCACATCCATTTGGTACACTTTGAATTTCTTGGCCGCTGCATAGGCTAGAAATAAACGGATCGCTTCAAGACGTGCCACTGGAGCGAAGGTCTCGTCAAAGTCGATTCCTTCCTCTTGGCAGTAGCCTTTGGCAACTAGTCGCGCCTTGTTCCTCACTACGTTGTGGTCCTCGTCCGTCTTGTTCTTGAACACCCACTTGGTGCCAATAACATGCTGAAACTTGGGACGATCCACGAGGTACCATACGTCGTTCCTGGTGAACTGATTCAGCTCTTCTTGCATGGCGATCACCCAGTTAGAATCGGCTAGAGCTTCCTCCACGCTTGATGGCTCAATGTTTGAGAGAAAGCAACTGAACATGGCACTTTCTTCAAACACCTGACTTCTGGTCACTACACCCTTGGATGGATC
Source organism: Thymus quinquecostatus (assembly GCA_024222315.1). NCBI lineage: Eukaryota > Viridiplantae > Streptophyta > Magnoliopsida > Lamiales > Lamiaceae > Thymus > Thymus quinquecostatus. Next base: position 29,249 of record CM044172.1, on the reverse strand, counting down.
TCCAATGATTTGGCTAGGTGAGTGATCCTTGAGCCACGCTCGCTTTGATCCGCCAGCTTCATCTTCATCCGCTTCCTTGTCGCTCGCTTCACCGTCCGAAGCGACAGGATTGGGTGCTTGGCCAGCACTAGCTTCAGGAATCTTGGGGGCAGCTTCGACTTCTCCTTTGGGATCCTGCTCGCTTGAGTCTTTGATCTCATCATCTTCATCAAGCACGTCCCAAGTGAGTTGATTTGAGGGTTCCCTGCTTTGATTCTTTTCATTTGCTTGGGCCTGTTCCTGTGGAAGACTTAAAGAAGATTCATCAAATACGACATGGGGTGATTCCTCCACAATTAGGGTTTTACAGTTAAATACTCTGTAGGCTTTGCTAGATGTTGAGTATCCTAAGAATACTCCTTCATCAGCTTTGCTTTCAAAGGCTTTCAACTGTGACTTCCCATTGTTGTGAATGAAGACCCTACAACCAAAAATATGGAAATAAGATATGTTTGGAATTCTCCCTGTCCATATTTCATATGGTGTTTTGTCGTGCCGTTTGTTGAGAAGCGTCCGATTCTGTGTGTAGCATGCCGTGTTGGCAGCTTCAGCCCAATACTTCATCGGAAGCTTCGAGTCAGCAATCATGGTGCGAACGGCTTCTTTGATGATTCGATTCCTTCTTTCAGCAACTCCATTCTGCTGAGGAGTGCGTGCTGAAGAGGTTTGATGTGCTATGCCATGCTCCGTGCAGTATGCTTCAATTGTAGAGTTCAGGAACTCTGTGCCTTTGTCGGAGCGAATGGTCACGATAGCTTGATTCTTTTCCACCGCCAATCGCTTGAGTAGTTGTGGCAGTTTGGTCAGTGTTTCCTTCTTGCTGAATAGAAATACAACCCAAGTGTAGCGAGAGAAATCATCGACTACAACTAGAGTGTACTTTCTTCCATTTACACTAACTGGAGTAACTGGACCAAACAGATCCATGTGAAGCAGCTCGAGCACTCGCTTTGATGAGGCTTCTTCGAGACTGGCGAAGTGCTTCTTCGTCTGCTTCCCTCGTTGGCATGGTGAGCATGGATGGTCTTTGATGAAGACTTCATTCGGTATGCCTTGCACCAAACCTTTTCGAGCTAAGCGATTGATAGCTTTGAAATTGAGGTGGTTCAAGCGTCTGTGCCATAGCCATCCAATTTCTGTAGCACTTCTTGCAACTAGACAAGTTTCCTCCTTGCAGCTGTCCCATTGTGCTACGTAGACATTCCTTTGTCTAACTCCAGTGAGCACAATCTGGGATGTGAGTTTGCTCTTTACAATGCACTTGTTGGAGACGAACTCCACCCTGTACCCTTTATCACAAAACTGTGAAATAGATAACAGGTTGTGCTTGAGTCCTTCCACGTAGGAAACCTCTTCAATTTTGAGCTTTCCAACTTTCAGTGCGCCGTATCCCCTGGTGCTTCCTTGAGAGTTGTCACCAAAGGTTACGTGTGGACCCTTCTTTTCTATGTAGTTGTGAAGTAGAGCTTTCATGCCGGTCATGTGTCTTGAACATCCACTGTCCAAGTACCAAACTGGTTGACCCTCACTTGGCATGGGATCCACGGCGCTCACCTGCAATTAGACAGATTTTGGTACCCAAATCAGTTTGGGTCCTTGCAGGTTAGTTCCCTTAGGTACCCACACTTGCTTCACTCTCTTTTGAGATGAAGCTTGTGTCTTGGGCTTCTCGACCTTCGAAAACTTGGTGTACTGCCTATAGGCAGCTTCACACGTGCAACAGTGTGTGCAAGAGGGGTAGCGGCTCGCTTCAGACCTACCTACGCTCTTCCCATTTTGTTTATATCCTGAAGCGACTCGCTTCGGATTAGCTTTGGGTTTAGAGACTGACTTAGGGTTTCTAGTCTGTTGAAGCGGCTCGCTTGGTTTCCTCGAAGCGGTCCAACTAGGGTTTTGACCCCGACTCGCTTGAGTAACCTTGGAAGTTTGAAGCGGCCTCTTGGTTGCTTCAAATTTTTCCCCCTCAACGTTAGTCCGGTTGGACCATCTCCAGTCCGGATAACGTGACACATAGACATTACTCCTCTTTTTAGGAGGTAGATCCTTTGTCTCTCGTGTCTTGGCTTGAGACTTAGAAGCTTCAACAGTTCTTCCTTTACCCTTGGATTGGTAAGACTTAGCAGGTTGAGTGCTAGGGACTGTTGAACTTTGCTTGCCCTTAGGGTCTGCCCTTAAAGATATAGACATCTTCATAGGCTTTTTCTTAGGGTTCTCAGCCATTTTGCCTTTGTCCTTGTTGGTGGTCGCTTTGGATGCAGTGGGCAATTCCAAAGTGACTGATGGTAAAGTGTGTGATGCACCAACAAAGACAGTCGGCTTGGGAGGTCCACCCTCATATCCAAGTCCTCCCTTTCTACCAAAAGGTAGAAGAGAACTCTCTAGTGCCTGTCTAGCGTATGATGCTTTATTTAAGTTGGCAACTAGAGTGGATTGGGTTTCATACCTTCCCTCCAAGCTTTGATGTCTAGCGAAGAGATCCTCGAACTTACTGGTCATAGCCCTTAGATTAAGTTTGACTTGGTCAAGCTCAGTGGCTAGCTTTCGGTTCTCCTTCTCGCTTCGAGACAGAGCTTGTTTTACCACTTCGTGGTCGCTTGACAATTTCTGGTGTTTGTCAAACAACTCACTCCATGTAGAGGATTGCTCTTCCTCATTGACAGTGTGTGCTAGTGTAATTGAAGTGATTGAAGGATAGAAGAATACCTCTCCTGTTTCTTCATCGGTGAGCGCCATGAGTCCCAGATCCTCTCCCTCGCTTGAGTTGGGATCTGTGAATGCATCTGAGTCGCTTGAGAGATCTTCAGTTGAAGCGACCGGCATTTCACTCGCTACGAGCGCTCGCCTTGGGGCATCCCTCTTGGCCTTCAATTCTTCGCGCTCTTTGGCACTTAGCTTTGGGCAATCAGATTTGTAGTGGCCCATCTTGTGGCAGTGGTAACACTCCACTTCCATCATGTCGCGCGGGATCGGCTTGGTCGTCTCTTCTCTCTTTCCTTTTCCTTCTCGAGCATCAGTGCTCCTCCCTTTGTACTGTTTGTAGAATCTTTTATACTTGCCCACTCGAGAGTTCATCTTGTTGAAGTTCTTTGATAAGAACGCAATGTGTTCTTCCAACTCTTCCCTTGTCATTTTGGCAAGCGACTGCTCGCTTGGCCCTTCGGCAGCTTTGAATGCTACTCCTTTTGACGTAGTGGGCGCTTCATCCTCGTCGTCGAGGCTCATTCGATTCAGATCAAACTCGTGAGCTTTGAGCTCAGAGAACAGCACTTCTGGCGTGAGCTTCGTTAGATCCTTGGTAGCTAGATATAGCTCCTTCATAGTCTGCCACTTCCTTGTGAGAGCACGGACTATTTTCAGATTTACTTCCTTGTCTGTGAGTTCCTTCCCAAGCGAGTTGAGAGTTGCAGTAATGTTGGTAACTCTCAGCTCGAAGGCGTCGATGGACTCTCCGGACTTCATCACCAGATTTTCAAACTCCCGCATCTGAACGGCGAGCTTGTTTTCCTTGATTTTGTCTGTACCTTGAGAGATGAGGGCTAGGGTTTCCCATATTTCCTTTGCCGTTGCACATTTCCTTATTCGAGGTAGATAGGCGTCCGACACGGTGCTCTGCATCGTGTGGCGTGCAATCTTGTCGAGGTTGGCAACTTTGAAGTCATTTGGAGTATACTCGTCCTTATCCTTCTCCACGTACTGTTGTCGAACATGGGCTGGACGACCTTCAGCGGCTGGAACCTCCACAGATATGGCTTTCTTGATTTCGATTGGTCCGTCTTCAATGACTTCCCACATCCGGTCGTGGATTGAGCATAGGAAGCTCTCGACTCGGAAACTCCATATCTCGTATCCTTCGATCGAGAACTGTGGAAGATTTGATGCACTGTATGTAGACATAGCAAACTATCAGCAGTAAATGCAATATGCGTGGGTGAGGTTTTGATGCACTTAGGAAATAGGATCCGGTTCAGTGAGACAACGTGAAGTGAGTGGGGACTCACTTCGGATATGCAAAGCAGAGGCTCGAAAGAACCTCGCTCTGATACCACTTGTTGGTCCCGATTTTCTATAGGAAAAATACGTAGAGGGGGGGGTGAATACGTATTTTGAAGTTTTTCAACTTCAATTCCTTAACTCAGAGTATAAAGTAAAGTGCTCTTGAAAATACTAAGACCTAGCCGAGAGCTAGATCTACAGCAATCACGAATCTCTTGACCTAAGCTTAGAGCTTGATCAAGAGTGAGACTTTACTCTTTGTGCGGAATTTGGTGAGCTAAAATCTTTCCTAAGTAATTGAAAATCCAAGTTAAGTTTGTTTATATGCACGTGCAATGGATAATCGAATACTGTAAAAGATTAAGGTAAGAGAGATACGACACAGAGATTTATAGTGGTTCGGAGATAACGCTCCTACGTCCACTTTGTTGCACGACGGCAACTGTTCTTTTCACTCAAGAACTTGAAGGTTACGGGTCCTTCAAAAACCTGGTCGGGATCGGGCTTCACTTGCCTAGATCAAACGACAGACGTAGTGATTGCGGGTTCACTACACAAACCTAACAAAGACTGGAAGCTTCACTTGCTTCAGTCAGACAGACAGGGAGATTACGGGCTCTCCTTACAGCCTAGCTTCGATCGAGCTTTACACAAACGATGTAAGTGTAAGCTTGGATCTCAACTCTACGATCGAGGCTTCTTCAATCGATGAAAGAAGGGCCTTGGATCTGAACAACCTAACGACGACTCAAAAACCTAACAGACAACAGTTTAGGGTTTTTGGTTGACGAACACACTAATGAAGAACTCTTTACAGTGAATGCAAAGATTGGCTAGAGTTCTTCTTCTAAGCTTGGATATATGAAGTGGGCTTAGAATCTAAGTGTGAAGGTTGTGAAGACGAGTTCCGATGGACTGGAAACTCGGAGAACACTTGTAAACAAAGACTCGAAGATTGCTAGAAAGCTTGGGAGTGTTTGTTTGCAGTAGGCTCGAATGCGCAAGTAGTGTTCTACTTCTTCACGTCTTCATCCTTCACTATTTATAGGCGGAGGGTTGGCTAAGATCCGTTGCTTGGTTGGTGGCCTTGTCCCTCCTCCTCTCGACAGTACTTGCGCAGGCAGTAGCTTTTGCAGACGCGCAGTTTTGGCATTTTGCCAAAATTGGCTAACTTCCAAGTTTAACAGTAACTGGAGCGACCCAGTACTGTAGCGGCGTCTTTGTCGGCCTGGCAGTCAACTCCGCTGCTCCTCTCCTCGTTCGACACGTGGAGATCTCGCAATTAATGCAAAGATCTCTAGTTGACTGAAATTCAAATTCGGAGCGGGAATTTGTGCTGTCGCTTTCTGGTAGGTAGTGGCTCGCTTCGCTTTGAAGTTGTAGCGGCCGCTCCGAAGTGAGTCGCTTTAGGATCATATTATAGCGGGTCGCTTTGCTTCGTTTTGCAGCGTTCGCTTCGCTTTACAGCATTCGCTTCGCTTCGCTTCGCTTCGCTTCGCTTCGCTTTACAGCATTCGCTTCGCTTCGCTTCGCTTCGCTTCGCTTCGGTAGACTCGCTTCGCTTGCTTTGAACTGTAGCGCTCGCTTCGCTTCACTTTGGCAGACTCACTTAGAATCTACTGTAGCGATCGCTTCGTTTCGCTATTCTTCGGCACGCTTCACTTCAGCTTGCTTGACTTGCTTCGCTTTGAAAAACACACTCAAGCGAGTGGCCTTCACTTGAACTTTTGAAGCCTAATCTAAGCAAAAATAAAAGAGCCATCCTAACAGTGTAGGCTTAGAAAAATTCTAACCTATTAACTACATCAAAATGGGTCGCTTGGGAAAAGGACGCTTGGGGTTTTGGGATCTAATCAAAACAAATGACTTCATTTATCAAATGTCCCATGAAGTTCCCCCTTAACAATTTAGTCCTTAACAATTCCCAACACGGATCCATTTTATTCTTTCACCGCATGAAATTATATTCCAAGAGCTATAATTATGGGCCCCCGGTGGTACAAAATCTGGCGCTCTCCGGCGGACCGAAAAAATGAGTTTTTGCCCTAGTGGTACCCCTATGAGTTTCGGTCAAAAACGCTCCGGAATGGAATCTAAATTTTATTATTCCAAAGCATCCCAGTGATGTTTTGGAGCAGTATATGATGAATTTTGCATCATTATAGCTCCTATATAGAGGCTAGATTGTACGATTACTCCGGAAAATGAGAAACCGCTTAAGGTGCCCGATTCGGAATCTGTTTTCACCTATTAAACACAGTCAAATACTAAAAGTTGCAAGTCCATATTGTAGCCATTCAAATGAGCTTTCTAGGGGTTTTAAAACTGGGTCATTCGGATCTAAAACGAGTTAGATATGGCCAAAACGGTGAGGGCGCGATGGAATCTGGGTCGAACGTGGAGGGCAGCAGGCAAAAAGGCCTATATCTCATTCGTTATCGTCCGGATCCATTTTATTCTTTCACCGCATGAAATTATATTCCAAGAGCTATAATTATGGGCCCCCGGAGGTACAAAATCTAGCGCTCTCCGGCGGACCGAAAAAATGAGTTTTTGCCCTAGTGGTAGCCCTATGAGTTTCGGTCAAAAACGCTCCGGAATGGAATCTAAATTTTATTATTCCAAAGAATCCCAGTGATGTTTTGGAGCAGTATATGATGAATTTTGCATCATTATAGCTCCTATATAGAGGCTAGATTGTACGATTACTCCGGAAAATGAGAAACCGCTTAAGGTGCCCGATTCGGAATCTGTTTTCACCTATTAAACACAGTCAAATACTAAAAGTTGCAAGTCCATATTGTAGCCATTCAAATGAGCTTTCTAGGGGTTTTAAAACTGGGTCATTCGGATCTAAAACGAGTTAGATATGGCCAAAACGGTGAGGGCGCGATGGAATCTGGGTCGAACGTGGAGGGCAGCAGGCAAAAAGGCCTATATCTCATTCGTTATCGTCCGGATCCATTTTATTCTTTCACCGCATGAAATTATATTCCAAGAGCTATAATTATGGGCCCCCGGTGGTACAAAATCTGGCGCTCTCCGGCGGACCGAAAAAATGAGTTTTTGCCCTAGTGGTACCCCTATGAGTTTCGGTCAAAAACGCTCCGGAATGGAATCTAAATTTTATTATTCCAAAGCATCCCAGTGATGTTTTGGAGCAGTATATGATGAATTTTGCATCATTATAGCTCCTATATAGAGGCTAGATTGTACGATTACTCCGGAAAATGAGAAACCGCTTAAGGTGCCCGATTCGGAATCTGTTTTCACCTATTAAACACAGTCAAATACTAAAAGTTGCAAGTCCATATTGTAGCCATTCAAATGAGCTTTCTAGGGGTTTTAAAACTGGGTCATTCGGATCTAAAACGAGTTAGATATGGCCAAAACGGTGAGGGCGCGATGGAATCTGGGTCGAACGTGGAGGGCAGCAGGCAAAAAGGCCTATATCTCATTCGTTATCGTCCGGATCCATTTTATTCTTTCACCGCATGAAATTATATTCCAAGAGCTATAATTATGGGCCCCCGGAGGTACAAAATCTAGCGCTCTCCGGCGGACCGAAAAAATGAGTTTTTGCCCTAGTGGTAGCCCTATGAGTTTCGGTCAAAAACGCTCCGGAATGGAATCTAAATTTTATTATTCCAAAGAATCCCAGTGATGTTTTGGAGCAGTATATGATGAATTTTGCATCATTATAGCTCCTATATAGAGGCTAGATTGTACGATTACTCCGGAAAATGAGAAACCGCTTAAGGTGCCCGATTCGGAATCTGTTTTCACCTATTAAACACAGTCAAATACTAAAAGTTGCAAGTCCATATTGTAGCCATTCAAATGAGCTTTCTAGGGGTTTTAAAACTGGGTCATTCGGATCTAAAACGAGTTAGATATGGCCAAAACGGTGAGGGCGCGATGGAATCTGGGTCGAACGTGGAGGGCAGCAGGCAAAAAGGCCTATATCTCATTCGTTATCGTCCGGATCCATTTTATTCTTTCACCGCATGAAATTATATTCCAAGAGCTATAATTATGGGCCCCCGGTGGTACAAAATCTGGCGCTCTCCGGCGGACCGAAAAAATGAGTTTTTGCCCTAGTGGTACCCCTATGAGTTTCGGTCAAAAACGCTCCGGAATGGAATCTAAATTTTATTATTCCAAAGCATCCCAGTGATGTTTTGGAGCAGTATATGATGAATTTTGCATCATTATAGCTCCTATATAGAGGCTAGATTGTACGATTACTCCGGAAAATGAGAAACTGCTTAAGGTGCCCGATTCGGAATCTATTTTCACCTATTAAACACAGTCAAATACTAAAAGTTGCAAGTCCATATTGTAGCCATTCAAATGAGCTTTCTAGGGGTTTTAAAACTGGGTCATTCGGATCTAAAACGAGTTAGATATGGCCAAAACGGTGAGGGCGCGATGGAATCTGGGTCGAACGTGGAGGGCAGCAGGCAAAAAGGCCTATATCTCATTCGTTATCGTCCGGATCCATTTTATTCTTTCACCGCATGAAATTATATTCCAAGAGCTATAATTATGGGCCCCCGGAGGTACAAAATCCGGCGCTCTCCGGCGGACCGAAAAAATGAGTTTTTGCCCTAGTGGTACCCCTATAAGTTTCGGTCAAAAACGCTCCGGAATGGAATCTAAATTTTATTATTCCTAAGCATCCCAGTGATGTTTTGGATCGGTAAATGATGAATTTTGCATCATTATAGCTCCTATATAGAGGCTTGATGGTACGATTACTCCGGAAAATGAGAAACCGCTTAAAGTGCCCGATTCGGAATCTATTTTCACCTATGAAACACAGTCAAATACTAAAAGTTGCAAGTCCATATTGTAGCCATTCAAATGAGCTTTCTAGGGGTTTTAAAACTGGGTCATTCGGATCTAAAACGAGTTAGATATGGCCAAAACGGTGAGGGCGCGATGGAATCTGGGTCGAACGTGGAGGGCAGCAGGCAAAAAGGCCTATATCTCATTCGTTATCGTCCGGATCCATTTTATTCTTTCACCGCATGAAATTATATTCCAAGAGCTATAATTATGGGCCCCCGGTGGTACAAAATCTGGCGCTCTCCGGCGGACCGAAAAAATGAGTTTTTGCCCTAGTGGTACCCCTATGAGTTTCGGTCAAAAACGCTCCGGAATGGAATCTAAATTTTATTATTCCAAAGCATCCCAGTGATGTTTTGGAGCAGTATATGATGAATTTTGCATCATTATAGCTCCTATATAGAGGCTAGATTGTACGATTACTCCGGAAAATGAGAAACCGCTTAAGGTGCCCGATTCGGAATCTGTTTTCACCTATTAAACACAGTCAAATACTAAAAGTTGCAAGTCCATATTGTAGCCATTCAAATGAGCTTTCTAGGGGTTTTAAAACTGGGTCATTCGGATCTAAAACGAGTTAGATATGGCCAAAACGGTGAGGGCGCGATGGAATCTGGGTCGAACGTGGAGGGCAGCAGGCAAAAAGGCCTATATCTCATTCGTTATCGTCCGGATCCATTTTATTCTTTCACCGCATGAAATTATATTCCAAGAGCTATAATTATGGGCCCCCGGAGGTACAAAATCTAGCGCTCTCCGGCGGACCGAAAAAATGAGTTTTTGCCCTAGTGGTAGCCCTATGAGTTTCGGTCAAAAACGCTCCGGAATGGAATCTAAATTTTATTATTCCAAAGAATCCCAGTGATGTTTTGGAGCAGTATATGATGAATTTTGCATCATTATAGCTCCTATATAGAGGCTAGATTGTACGATTACTCCGGAAAATGAGAAACTGCTTAAGGTGCCCGATTCGGAATCTATTTTCACCTATTAAACACAGTCAAATACTAAAAGTTGCAAGTCCATATTGTAGCCATTCAAATGAGCTTTCTAGGGGTTTTAAAACTGGGTCATTCGGATCTAAAACGAGTTAGATATGGCCAAAACGGTGAGGGCGCGATGGAATCTGGGTCGAACGTGGAGGGCAGCAGGCAAAAAGGCCTATATCTCATTCGTTATCGTCCGGATCCATTTTATTCTTTCACCGCATGAAATTATATTCCAGGAGCTATAATTATGGGCCCCCGGTGGTACAAAATCTGGCGCTCTCCGGCGGACCGAAAAAATGAGTTTTTGCCCTAGTGGTACCCCTATGAGTTTCGGTCAAAAACGCTCCGGAATGGAATCTAAATTTTATTATTCCAAAGCATCCCAGTGATGTTTTGGAGCAGTATATGATGAATTTTGCATCATTATAGCTCCTATATAGAGGCTAGATTGTACGATTACTCCGGAAAATGAGAAACCGCTTAAGGTGCCCGATTCGGAATCTGTTTTCACCTATTAAACACAGTCAAATACTAAAAGTTGCAAGTCCATATTGTAGCCATTCAAATGAGCTTTCTAGGGGTTTTAAAACTGGGTCATTCGGATCTAAAACGAGTTAGATATGGCCAAAACGGTGAGGGCGCGATGGAATCTGGGTCGAACGTGGAGGGCAGCAGGCAAAAAGGCCTATATCTCATTCGTTATCGTCCGGATCCATTTTATTCTTTCACCGCATGAAATTATATTCCAAGAGCTATAATTATGGGCCCCCGGAGGTACAAAATCTAGCGCTCTCCGGCGGACCGAAAAAATGAGTTTTTGCCCTAGTGGTAGCCCTATGAGTTTCGGTCAAAAACGCTCCGGAATGGAATCTAAATTTTATTATTCCAAAGAATCCCAGTGATGTTTTGGAGCAGTATATGATGAATTTTGCATCATTATAGCTCCTATATAGAGGCTAGATTGTACGATTACTCCGGAAAATGAGAAACTGCTTAAGGTGCCCGATTCGGAATCTATTTTCACCTATTAAACACAGTCAAATACTAAAAGTTGCAAGTCCATATTGTAGCCATTCAAATGAGCTTTCTAGGGGTTTTAAAACTGGGTCATTCGGATCTAAAACGAGTTAGATATGGCCAAAACGGTGAGGGCGCGATGGAATCTGGGTCGAACGTGGAAGGCAGCAGGCAAAAAGGCCTATATCTCATTCGTTATCGTCCGGATCCATTTTATTCTTTCACCGCATGAAATTATATTCCAGGAGATATAATTATGGGCCCCCGGAGGTACAAATTCCGGCGCTCTCCGGCGGACCGAAAAAATGAGTTTTTGCCCTAGTGGTACCCCTATGAGTTTCGGTCAAAAACGCTCCGGAATGGAATCTAAATTTTATTATTCCTAAGCATCCCAGTGATGTTTTGGAGCGGTATATGATGAATTTTGCATCATTATAGCTCCTATATAGAGGCTAGATTGTACGATTACTCCAGAAAATTAGAAACCGCTTAAGGTGCCCGATTCGGAATCTATTTTCACCTATTAAACACAGTCAAATACTAATAGTTGCAAGTCCATATCGTAGCCATTCAAATGAGCTTTCAAGGGGTTTTAAAACCGGGTCATTCGGATCTAAAACGAGTTAGATATGGCCAAAACGGTGAGGGCGCGATGGTATCTGGGTCGAACGTGGAGGGCAGCAGGCAAAAAGGCCTATATCTCATTCGTTATCGTCCGGATCCATTTTATTCTTTCACCGCATAAAATTATATTCCAAGAGCTATAATTATGGGCCCCCGGAGGTACAAAATCTGGCGCTCTCCTGCGGACTGAAAAAATGAGTTTTTGCCCTAGTGGTACCCCTATGAGTTTCGGTCAAAAACGCTCCGGAATGGAATCTAAATTTTATTATTCCAAAGCATCCAAGTGATGTTTTGGAGCAGTATATGATGAATTTTTCATCATTATAGCTCCTATATAAAGGCTAGATTGTACGATTACTCCGGAAAATGAGAAACCGTTTAAGGTGCCCGATTCGGAATCTGTTTTCACCTATTAAACACAGTCAAATACTAAAAGTTGCAAGTCCATATTGTAGCCATTCAAATGAGCTTTCTAGGGGTTTTAAAACCGGGTCATTCGGATCTAAAATGAGTAAGATATGGCCAAAACGGTGAGGGCGCGATGGAATCTGGGTCGAACGTGGAGGGCAGCAGGCAAAAAGGCCCATATCTCATTCGTTATCGTCCGGATCCATTTCATTCTTTCACCGCATGAAATTATATTCCAAGAGCTATAATTATGGGCCCTCGGAGGTACAAAATCCGGCGCTCTCCGGCGGACCGAAAAAATGAGATTTATCCCTAGTGGTACCCCTATGAGTTTCGATCAAAAACGCTCCGGAATGGAATCTCAATTTTATTATTCCAAAGCATCCGAGTGATGTTTTGGAGTGGTATATGATGAATTTTGCATCATTATAGCTCCTATATAGAGGCTAGATTGAACGATTACTCCGGAAAATGAGAAACCGCTTAAGGTTCCCGATTCGGAATCTGTTTTCACCTAGTAAACACAGTTAAATACTAAAAGTTGCATGTCCATATTGTAGCCATTCAAATGAGCTTTCTAGGGGTTTTAAAACCGGGTCATTCGGATCTAAAACGAGTTAGATATGGCCAAAACGGTGAGGGCGCGATGGAATCTGGGTCGAACGTGGAGGGCAGCAGGCAAAAAGGCCCATATCTCATTCGTTATCGTCCGGATCCATTTCATTCTTTCACCGCATGAAATTATATTCCAAGAGCTATAATTATAGGCCCCCGGAGGTACAAAATCCGGCGCTCTCCGGCGGACCGAAAAAATGAGATTTAGCCCTAGTGGTACCCCTATGAGTTTCGGTCAAAAACGCTCCAGAATGGAATCTCAATTTTATTATTCCAAAGCATCCGAGTGATGTTTTGGAGCGGTATATGATGAATTTTGCATCATTATAGCTCCTATATAGAGGCTAGATTGAACGATTACTCCGGAAAATGAGAAACCGCTTAAGGTTCCCGATTCGGAATCTGTTTTCACCTAGTAAACACAGTCAAATACTAATAGTTGCAGGTCCATATTGTAGCCATTCAAATGAGCTTTCTAGGGGTTTTAAAACCGGGTCATTCGGATCTAAAACGAGTTAGATATGGCCAAAACGGTGAGGGCGCGATGGAATCTGGGTCGAACGTGGAGGGCAGCAGGCAAAAAGGCCCATATCTCATTCGTTATCGTCCGGATCCATTTCATTCTTTCACCGCATGAAATTATATTCCAAGAGCTATAATTATGGGCCCCCGGAGGTACAAAATCTGGCGCTCTCCGGCGGACCGAAAAAATGAGATTTAGCCCTAGTGGTACCCCTATGAGTTTCGGTCAAAAACGCTCCGGAATGGAATCTCAATTTTATTATTCCAAAGCATCCGAGTGATGTTTTGGAGCGGTATATGATGAATTTTGCATCATTATAGCTCCTATATAGAGGCTAGATTGAATGATTACTTCGGAAAATGAGAAACCGCTTAAGGTTCCCGATTCGGAATCTATTTTCACCTAGTAAACACAGTCAAATACTAAAAGTTGCATCTCCATATTTTAGCCATTCAAATGAGCTTTCTAGGGGTTTTAAAACCGGGTCATTCGGATCTAAAACGAGTTAGATATGGCCAAAACGGTGAGGGCGCGATGGAATCTGGGTCAAACGTGGAGGGCAACAGGCAAAAAGGCCCATATCTCATTCGTTATCGTCCAGATCCATTTCATTCTTTCACCGCATGAAATTATATTCCAAGAGCTATAATTATAGGCCCCCGGAGGTACAAAATCCGGCGCTCTCCGGCGGACCGAAAAAATGAGATTTATCCCTAGTGGTACCCCTATGAGTTTCGATAAAAAACGCTCCAGAATGGAATCTCAATTTTATTATTCCAAAGCATCCGAGTGATGTTTTGGAGCGGTATATGATGAATTTTGCATCATTATAGCTCCTATATAGAGGTTAGATTGAACGATTACTCCGGAAAATGAGAAACCGCTTAAGGTTCCCGATTCGGAATCTATTTTCACCTAGTAAACACAGTCAAATACTAAAATTTGCATGTCCATATTGTATCCATTCAAATGAGCTTTCTAGGGGTTTTAAAACCGGGTCATTCGGATCTAAAACGAGTTAGATATGGCGAAAACGGTGAGAGCGCGATGGAATCTGGGTCGAACGTGGAGGGCAGCAGGCAAAAAGGCCCATATCTCATTCGTTATCGTCCGGATCCATTTCATTCGTTCACCGCATGAAATTATATTCCAAGAGCTATAATTATAGACCCCCGAAGGTACAAAATCCGGCGCTCTCCGGTGGACCGAAAAAATGAGATTTATCCCTAGTGGTACCCCTATGAGTTTCGATAAAAAACGCTCCAGAATGGAATCTCAATTTTATTATTCCAAAGCATCCGAGTGATGTTTTGGAGCGGTATATGATGAATTTTGCTTCATTATAGCTCCAATATAGAGGCTAGATTGAACGATTACTCCGGAAAATGAGAAACCGCTTAAGGTTCCCGATTCGGAATCTATTTTCACCTAGTAAACACAGTCAAATACTAAAAGTTGCATGTCCATATTGTATCCATTCAAATGAGCTTTCTAGGGGTTTTAAAACCGGGTCATTCGGATCTAAAACGAGTTAGATATGGCGAAAACGGTGAGAGCGCGATGGAATCTGGGTCGAACGTGGAGGGCAGCAGGCAAAAAGGCCCATATCTCATTCGTTATCGTCCGGATCCATTTCATTCGTTCACCGCATGAAATTATATTCCAAGAGCTATAATTATAGGCCCCCGGAGGTACAAAATCCGGCGCTCTCCGGTGGACCGAAAAAATGAGATTTATCCTTAGTGGTACCCCTATGAGTTTCGATAAAAAACGCTCCGGAATGGAATCTCAATTTTATTATTCCAAAGCATCCCAGTGATGTTTTGGAGCAGTATATGATGAATTTTGCATCATTATAGCTCCTATATAGAGGCTAGAATGTACGATTACTCCGGAAAATGAGAAACCGCTTAAGGTTCCCGATTCGGAATCTATTTTCACCTAGTAAACACAGTCAAATACTAAAAGTTACATGTCCATATTGTAGCCATTCAAATGAGCTTTCTAGGGGTTTTAAAATCGGGTCATTCGGATCTAAAACGAGTTAGATATGGCCAAAACGGTGAGGGCGCGATGGAATCTGGGTCGAACGTGGAGGGCAGCAGGCAAAAAGGCCCATATCTCATTCGTTATCGTCCGGATCCATTTCATTCTTTCACCGCATGAAATTATATTCCATGAGCTATAATTATGGGCCCCCGGAGGTACAAAATCCGGCGCTCTCCGGCGGACCGAAAAAATGAGATTTATCCCTAGTGGCACCCCTATGAGTTTCGATAAAAAATGCTCCGAAATGGAATCTCAATTTTATTATTCCAAAGCATCCGAGTGATGTTTTGGAGCGGTATATGATGAATTTTGCATCATTATAGCTCCTATATAGAGGCTAGATTGAACGATTACTCCGGAAAATGAGAAACCGCTTAAGGTGCCCGATTCGGAATCTATTTTCACCTAGTAAACACAGTCAAATACTAAAAGTTGCATGTCCATATTGTAGCCATTCAAATGAGCTTTCTAGGGGTTTTAAAACTGGGTCATTCGGATCTAAAACGAGTTAGATATGGCCAAAACGGTGAGGGCGCGATGGAATCTGGGTCGAACGTGGAGGGCAGCAGGCAAAAAGGCCTATATCTCATTCGTTATCGTCCGGATCCATTTTATTCTTTCACCGCATGAAATTATATTCCAGGAGATATAATTATGGGCCCCCGGAGGTACAAATTCCGGCGCTCTCCGGCGGACCGAAAAAATGAGTTTTTGCCCTAGTGGTACCCCTATGAGTTTCGGTCAAAAACGCTCCGGAATGGAATCTAAATTTTATTATTCCTAAGCATCCCAGTGATGTTTTGGAGCAGTATATGATGAATTTTGCATCATTATAGCTCCTATATAGAGGCTAGATTGTACGATTACTCCGGAAAATGAGAAACCGCTTAAGGTGCCCGATTCGGAATCTATTTTCACCTATTAAACACAGTCAAATACTAAAAGTTGCAAGTCCATATTGTAGCCATTCAAATGAGCTTTCTAGGGGTTTTAAAACTGGGTCATTCGGATCTAAAACGAGTTAGATATGGCCAAAACGGTGAGGGCGCGATGGAATCTGGGTCGAACGTGGAGGGCAGCAGGCAAAAAGGCCTATATCTCATTCGTTATCGTCCGGATCCATTTTATTCTTTCACCGCATGAAATTATATTCCAGGAGATATAATTATGGGCCCCCGGAGGTACAAATTCCGGCGCTCTCCGGCGGACCGAAAAAATGAGTTTTTGCCCTAGTGGAGTTTCGGTCAAAAACGCTCCGGAATGGAATCTAAATTTTATTATTCCTAAGCATCCCAGTGATGTTTTGGAGCGGTATATGATGAATTTTGCATCATTATAGCTCCTATATAGAGGCTAGATTGTACGATTACTCCAGAAAATTAGAAACCGCTTAAGGTGCCCGATTCGGAATCTATTTTCACCTATTAAACACAGTCAAATACTAATAGTTGCAAGTCCATATCGTAGCCATTCAAATGAGCTTTCTAGGGGTTTTAAAACCGGGTCATTCGGATCTAAAACGAGTTAGATATGGCCAAAACGGTGAGGGCGCGATGGTATCTGGGTCGAACGTGGAGGGCAGCAGGCAAAAAGGCCTATATCTCATTCGTTATCGTCCGGATCCATTTTATTCTTTCACCGCATGAAATTATATTCCAAGAGCTATAATTATGGGCCCCCGGAGGTACAAAATCTGGCGCTCTCCGGCGGACTGAAAAAATGAGTTTTTGCCCTAGTGGTACCCCTATGAGTTTCGGTCTAAAACGCTCCGGAATGGAATCTAAATTTTATTATTCCAAAGCATCCCAGTGATGTTTTGGAGCAGTATATGATGAATTTTGCGTCATTATAGCTCCTATATAGAGGCTAGATTGTACGATTACTCCGGAAAATGATAAACCGCTTAAGGTGCCCGATTCGGAATCTATTTTCACCTATTAAACACAGTCAAATACTAAAAGTTGCAAGTCCATATAGTAGCCATTCAAATGAGCTTTCTAGGGGTTTTAAAACTGGGTCATTCGGATCTAAAACGAGTTAGATATGGCCAAAACGGTGAGGGCGCGATGGAATCTGGGTCGAACGTGGAGGGCAGCAGGCAAAAAGGCCTATATCTCATTCGTTATCGTCCGGATCCATTTTATTCTTTCACCGCATAAAATTATATTCCAAGAGCTATAATTATGGGCCCCCGGAGGTACAAAATCTGGCGCTCTCCTGCGGACTGAAAAAATGAGTTTTTGCCCTAGTGGTACCCCTATGAGTTTCGGTCAAAAACGCTCCGGAATGGAATCTAAATTTTATTATTCCAAAGCATCCAAGTGATGTTTTGGAGCAGTATATGATGAATTTTTCATCATTATAGCTCCTATATAAAGGCTAGATTGTACGATTACTCCGGAAAATGAGAAACCGTTTAAGGTGCCCGATTCGGAATCTGTTTTCACCTATTAAACACAGTCAAATACTAAAAGTTGCAAGTCCATATTGTAGCCATTCAAATGAGCTTTCTAGGGGTTTTAAAACCGGGTCATTCGGATCTAAAATGAGTAAGATATGGCCAAAACGGTGAGGGCGCGATGGAATCTGGGTCGAACGTGGAGGGCAGCAGGCAAAAAGGCCCATATCTCATTCGTTATCGTCCGGATCCATTTCATTCTTTCACCGCATGAAATTATATTCCAAGAGCTATAATTATGGGCCCTCGGAGGTACAAAATCCGGCGCTCTCCGGCGGACCGAAAAAATGAGATTTATCCCTAGTGGTACCCCTATGAGTTTCGATCAAAAACGCTCCGGAATGGAATCTCAATTTTATTATTCCAAAGCATCCGAGTGATGTTTTGGAGTGGTATATGATGAATTTTGCATCATTATAGCTCCTATATAGAGGCTAAATTGAACGATTACTCCGGAAAATGAGAAACCGCTTAAGGTTCCCGATTCGGAATCTGTTTTCACCTAGTAAACACAGTTAAATACTAAAAGTTGCATGTCCATATTGTAGCCATTCAAATGAGCTTTCTAGGGGTTTTAAAACCGGGTCATTCGGATCTAAAACGAGTTAGATATGGCCAAAACGGTGAGGGCGCGATGGAATCTGGGTCGAACGTGGAGGGCAGCAGGCAAAAAGGCCCATATCTCATTCGTTATCGTCCGGATCCATTTCATTCTTTCACCGCATGAAATTATATTCCAAGAGCTATAATTATAGGCCCCCGGAGGTACAAAATCCGGCGCTCTCCGGCGGGACCGAAAAAATGAGATTTACCTAGTGGTACCCCTATGAGTTTCGGTCAAAAACGCTCCAGAATGGAATCTCAATTTTATTATTCCAAAGCATTCGAGTGATGTTTTGGAGCGGTATATGATGAATTTTGCATCATTATAGCTCCTATATAGAGGCTAGATTGAAGCATTACTCCGGAAAATGAGAAACCGCTTAAGGTTCCCGATTCGGAATCTGTTTTCACCTAGTAAACACAGTCAATATACATAGTTGCAGGTCCATATTGTAGCCATTCAAATGAGCTTTCTAGGGGTTTTAAAACCGGGTCATTCGGATCTAAAACGAGTTAGATATGGCCAAAACGTGAGGGCGCGATGGAATCTGGGTCGAACGTGGAGGGCAGCAGGCAAAAAGGCCCATATCTCATTTCGTATCGTCCGGATCCATTTCATTCTTTCACCGCGATGAAATTATATTCCAAGAGCTATAATTATGGGCCCCCGGAGGTACAAAATCTGGCGCTCTCCGGCGGACCGAAAAAATGAGATTTAGCCCTAGTGGTACCCCTATGAGGTTTCGGTCAAAAACGCTCCGGAATGGAATCTCAATTTTATTATTCCAAAGCATCCGAGTGATGTTTTGGAAGCGGTATATGATGAATTTTGCATCATTATAGCTCCTATATAGAGGCTAGATGAATGATTACTTCGGGAAATGAGAAACCGCTTAAGGTTCCCGATTCGGAATCTATTTTCACCTAGTAAACACAGTCAAATACTAAAAGTTGCATCTCCATATTTTAGCCATTCAAATGAGCTTTCTAGAGGTTTTAAAACGCGGGTCATTCGGATCTAAAACGAGTTAGATATGGCCAAAACGGTGAGGGCGCGATGGAATCTGGGTCAAACGTGGAGGGCAACAGGCAAAAAGGCCCATATCTCATTCGTTATCGTCCAGATCCATTTCATTCTTTCACCGCATGAAATTATATTCCAAGAGCTATAATTATAGGCCCCCGGAGGTACAAAATCCGCGCTCTCCGGCGGGACCGAAAAAATGAGATTTATCCCTAGTGGTACCCCTATGAGTTTCGATAAAAAACGCTCAGAATGGAATCTCAATTTTATTATTCCAAAGCATCCGAGTGATGTTTTGGAGCGGTATATGATGGAATTTTGCATCATTATAGCTCCTATATAGAGGTTAGATTGAACGATTACTCGGAAAATGAGAAACCGCTTAGGTTCCCGATTCGGAATCTATTTTCACCTAGTAAACATAGTCAAATACTAAAATTTGCATGTCCATATTGTATCCATTCAAATGAGCTTTCTAGAGGTTTTAAAACCGGGTCATTCGGATCTAAAACGAGTTAGATATGGCGAAAACGTGAGAGCGCGATGGAATCTGGGTCGAACGTGGAGGGCAGCAGGCAAAAAGGCCCATATCTCATTCGTTATCGTCCGGATCCATTTCATTCGTTCACCGCATGAAATTATATTCCAAGAGCTATAATTATAGGCCCCCGGAGGTACAAAATCGGCGCTCTCCGGTGGACCGAAAAAATGAGATTTATCCCTAGTGGTACCCCTATGAGTTTCGATAAAAAACGCTCCAGAATGGAATCTCAATTTTATTATTCCAAAGCATCCGAGTGATGTTTTGGAGCGGTATATGATGAATTTTGCTTCATTATAGCTCCAATATAGAGGCTAGATTGAACGATTACTCCGGAAAATGAGAAACCGCTTAAGGTTCCCGATTCGGAATCTATTTTCACCTAGTAAACACAGTCAAATACTAAAATTTGCATGTCCATATTGTATCCATTCAAATGAGCTTTCTAGGGGTTTTAAAACCGGGTCATTCGGATCTAAAACGAGTTAGATATGGCGAAAACGGTGAGAGCGCGATGGAATCTGGGGTCGAACGTGGAGGGCAGCAGGCAAAAAGGCCCATATCTCATTCGTTATCGTCCGGATCCATTTCATTCTTTCACCGCATGAAATTATATTCCAAGAGCTATAATTATGGGCCCTCGGAGGTACAAAATCGGCGCTCTCCGGCGGACCGAAAAAATGAGATTTATCCTAGTGGTACCCCTATGAGTTTCGATCAAAAACGCTCCGGAATGGAATCTCAATTTTATTATTCCAAAGCATCCGAGTGATGTTTTGGAGTGGTATATGATGAATTTTGCATCATATAGCTCCTATATAGAGGCTAGATTGAACGATTACTCCGGAAAATGAGAAACCGCTTAAGGTTCCCGATTCGGAATCTGTTTTCACCTAGTAAACACAGTTAAATACTAAAAGTTGCATGTCCATATTGTAGCCATTCAAATGAGCTTTCTAGGGGTTTTAAAACCGGGTCATTCGGATCTAAAACGAGTTAGATATGGCCAAAACGGTGAGGGCGCGATGGAATCTGGGTCGAACGTGAGGGCAGCAGGCAAAAAGGCCCATAATCTCATTCGTTATCGTCCGGATCCATTTCATTCTTTCACCGCATGAAATTATATTCCAAGAGCTATAATTATAGGCCCCCGGAGGTACAAAATCCGGCGCTCTCCGGCGGACCGAAAAAATGAGATTTAGCCCTAGTGGTACCCCTATGAGTTTCGATCAAAAACGCTCCGGAATGGAATCTCAATTTTATTATTCCAAAGCATCCGAGTGATTGTTTTGGAGTGGTATGATGAATTTTGCATCATTATAGCTCCTATATAGAGGCTAGATTGAACGATTACTCCGGAAAATGAGAAACCGCTTAAGGTTCCCGATTCGGAATCTGTTTTCACCTAGTAAACACAGTTAAATACTAAAAGTTGCATGTCCATATTGTAGCCATTCAAATGAGCTTTCTAGGGGTTTTAAAACCGGGTCATTCGGATCTAAAACGAGTTAGATATGGCCAAAACGGTGAGGGCGCGATGGAATCTGGGGTCGAACGTGGAGGGCAGCAGGCAAAAAGGCCCATATCTCATTCGTTATCGTCCGGATCCATTTCATTCTTTCACCGCATGAAATTATATTCCAAGAGCTATAATTATAGGCCCCCGAGGGTACAAAATCCGGCGCTCTCCGGCGGACCGAAAAAATGAGATTTAGCCCTAGTGGTACCCCTATGAGTTTCGGTCAAAAACGCTCCAGAATGGAATCTCAATTTTATTATTCCAAAGCATCCGAGTGATGTTTTGGAGCGGTATATGATGAATTTTGCATCATTATAGCTCCTATATAGAGGCTAGATTGAACGATTACTCCGGAAAATGAGAAACCGCTTAAGGTTCCCGATTCGGAATCTGTTTTCACCTAGTAAACACAGTCAAATACTAATAGTTGCAGGTCCATATTGTAGCATTCAAATGAGCTTTCTAGGGGTTTTAAAACCGGGTCATTCGATCTAAAACGAGTTAGATATGGCCAAAACGGTGAGGGCGCGATGGAATCTGGGTCGAACGTGGAGGCAGCAGGCAAAAAGGCCCATATCTCATTCGTTATCGTCCGGATCCATTTCATTCTTTCACCGCATGAAATTATATTCCAAGAGCTTAATTATGGGCCCCCCGGGAGGTACAAAATCTGGCGCCTCTCGCGGACCGAAAAAAATGAGATTTAGCCCTAGTGGTACCCCTATGAGTTTCGGTCAAAAACGCTCCGGAATGGAATCTCAATTTTATTATTCCAAAGCATCCGAGTGATGTTTTGGAGCGGTATATGATGAATTTTGCATCATTATAGCTCCTATATAGAGGCTAGATTGAATGATTACTTCGGAAAATGAGAAACCGCTTAAGGTTCCCGATTCGGAATCTATTTTCACCTAGTAAACACAGTCAAATACTAAAAGTTGCATCTCCATATTTTAGCCATTCAAATGAGCTTTCTAGAGGTTTTAAAACGGGTCATTCGGATCTAAAACGAGTTAGATATGGCCAAAACGGTGAGGGCGCGATGGAATCTGGGTCAAACGTGGAGGGCAACAGGCAAAAAGGGCCCATATCTCATTCGTTATCGTCCAGATCCATTTCATTCTTTCACCGCATGAAATTATATTCCAAGAGCTATAATTATAGGCCCCCGGAGGTACAAAATCCGGCGCTCTCCGGCGGACCGAAAAATGAGATTTATCCCTAGTGGTACCCCTATGAGTTTCGATAAAAACGCTCCAGAATGGAATCTCAATTTTATTATTCCAAAGCATCCGAGTGATGTTTTGGAGCGGTATATGATGAATTTTGCATCATTATAGCTCCTATATAGAGGTTAGATTGAACGATTACTCCGGAGAAATGAGAAACCGCTTAAGGTTCCCGATTCGGAATCTATTTTCACCTAGTAAACACAGTCAAATACTAAAATTTGCATGTCCATATTGTATCCATTCAAATGAGCTTTCTAGAGGTTTTAAAACCGGGTCATTCGGATCTAAAACGAGTTAGATATGGCGGAAAACGGTGAGAGCGCGATGAATCTGGGTCGAACGTGGAGGGCAGCAGCAAAAAGGCCCATATCTCATTCGTTATCGTCCGGATCCATTTCATTCGTTCACCGCATGAAATTATATTCCAAGAGCTATAATTATAGGCCCCCGGAGGTACAAAATCCGGCGCTCTCCGGGGGGACCGAAAAAATGAGATTTATCCCTAGTGGTACCCCTATGAGTTTCGATAAAAAACGTCCAGAATGGAATCTCAATTTTATTATTCCAAAGCATCTGAGTGATGTTTTGGAGCGGTATATGATGAATTTTGCTTCATTATAGCTCCAATATAGAGGCTAGATTGAACGATTACTCCGGAAAATGAGAAACCGCTTAAGGTTCCCGATTCGGAATCTATTTTCACCTAGTAAACACAGTCAAATACTAAAAGTTGCATGTCCATATTGTATCCATTCAAATGAGCTTTCTAGGGGTTTTAAAACCGGGTCATTCGGATCTAAAACGAGTTAGATATGGCGAAAACGGTGAGAGCGCGATGGAATCTGGGTCGAACGTGGAGGGCAGCAGGCAAAAAGGCCCATATCTCATTCGTTATCGTCCGGATCCATTTCATTCGTTCACCGCATGAAATTATATTCCAAGAGCTATAATTATAGGCCCCCGAAGGTACAAAATCCGGCGCTCTCCGGTGGACCGAAAAAATGATTTATCCCTAGTGGTACCCCTATGAGTTTCGATAAAAAACGCTCCAGAATGGAATCTCAATTTTATTATTCCAAAGCATCCGAGTGATGTTTTGGAGCGGTATATGATGAATTTTGCTTCATTATAGCTCCAATATAGAGGCTAGATTGAACGATTACTCCGGAAAATGAGAAACCGCTTAAGGTTCCCGATTCGGAATCTATTTTCACCTAGGTAAACACAGTCAAATACTAAAAGTTGCATGTCCATATTGTATCCATTCAAATGAGCTTTCTAGGGTTTTAAAACCGGGTCATTCGGATCTAAAACGAGTTAGATATGGCGAAAACGGTGAGAGCGCGATGGAATCTGGGTCGAACGTGAGGGCAGCAGGCAAAAAGGCCCATATCTCATTCGTTATCGTCCGGATCCATTTCATTCGTTCACCGCATGAAATTATATTCCAAGAGCTATAATTATAGGCCCCCGGAGGTACAAAATCCGGCGCTCTCCGGTGGACCGAAAAAATGAGATTTATCCTTAGTGGTACCCCTATGAGTTTCGATAAAAAACGCTCCGGAATGGAATCTCAATTTTATTATTCCAAAGCATCCCAGTGATGTTTTGGAGCAGTATATGATGAATTTTGCATCATTATAGCTCCTATATAGAGGCTTAGAATGTACGATTACTCCGGAAAATGAAAACCGCTTAAGGTTCCCGATTCGGAATCTATTTTCACCTAGTAAACACAGTCAAATACTAAAAGTTACATGTCCATATTGTAGCCATTCAAATGAGCTTTCTAGGGGTTTTAAAATCGGGTCATTCGGATCTAAAAACGAGTTAGATATGGCCAAAACGGTGAGGGCGCGATGGAATCTGGGTCGAACGTGGAGGGCAGCAGGCAAAAAGGCCCATATCTCATTCGTTATCGTCCGGATCCATTTCATTCTTTCACCGCATGAAATTATATTCCATGAGCTATAATTATGGGCCCCCGAGGTACAAAATCCGGCGCTCTCCGGCGGACCGAAAAAATGAGATTTATCCCTAGTGGCACCCCTATGAGTTTCGATAAAAAATGCTCGAAATGGAATCTCAATTTTATTATTCAAAGCATCCGAGTGATGTTTTGGAGCGGTATATGATGAATTTTGCATCATTATAGCTCCTATATAGAGGCTAGATTGAACGATTACTCCGGAAATGAGAAACCGCTTAAGGTGCCCGATTCGGAATCTATTTCACCTAGTAAACACAGTCAAATACTAAAGTTGCATCCATATTGTAGCCATTCAAATGAGCTTTCTAGGGTTTTAAAACTGGGTCATTCGGATCTAAAACGAGTTAGATATGGCCAAAACGGTGAGGGCGCGATGGAATCTGGGGTCGAACGTGGAGGGCAGCAGGCAAAAAGGCCTATATCTCATTCGTTATCGTCGGATCCATTTTATTCTTTCACCGCATGAAATTATATTCCAGGAGATATAATTATGGGCCCCGGAGGTACAAATTCCGGCACTCTCCGGCGGACCGAAAAAATGAGTTTTTGCCCTAGTGTACCCCTATGAGTTTCGGTCAAAAACGCTCCGGAATGGAATCTAAATTTTATTATTCCTAAGCATCCCAGTGATGTTTTGGAGCAGTATATGATGAATTTTGCATCATTATAGCTCCTATATAGAGGCTAGATTGTACGATACTCCGGAAAATGAGAAACCGCTTAAGGTGCCCGATTCGGAATCTATTTTCACCTATTAAACACAGTCAAATACTAAAAGTTGCAAGTCCCATATTGTAGCCATTCAAATGAGCTTTCTAGGGGTTTTAAAACTGGGTCATTCGGATCTAAAACGAGTTAGATATGGCCAAAACGGTGGAGGCGCGATGGAATCTGGGTCGGAACGTGGAGGGCAGCAGGCAAAAAGGCCTATATCTCATTCGTTATCGTCCGGATCCATTTTATTCTTTCACCGCATGAAATTATATTCCAGGAGATATAATTATGGGCCCCCCGGAGGTACAAATTTCCGGCGCTCTCCGGCGGACCGAAAAAATGAGTTTTTGCCCTAGTGGAGTTTCGGTCAAAAACGCTCCGGAATGGAATCTAAATTTTATTATTCCTAAGCATCCCAGTGATGTTTTGGAGCGGTATATGATGAATTTTGCATCATTATAGCTCCTATATAGAGGCTAGATTGTACGATTACTCCAGAAAAATTAGAAACCGCTTAAGGTGCCCGATTCGGAATCTATTTTCACCTATTAAACACAGTCAAATACTAATAGTTGCAAGTCCATATCGTAGCCATTCAAATGAGCTTTCTAGGGGTTTTAAAACCGGGTCATTCGGATCTAAAACGAGTTAGATATGGCCAAAACGGGTGAGGGCGCGATGGTATCTGGGTCGAACGTGGAGGGCAGCAGGCAAAAAGGCCTATATCTCATTCGTTATCGTGCCGGATCCATTTTATTCTTTCACCGCATGAAATTATATTCCAAGAGCTATAATTATGGGCCCCCGGAGGTACAAAATCTGGCGCTCTCCGGCGGACTGAAAAAATGAGTTTTTGCCCCTAGTGGTACCCCTATGAGTTTCGGTCTAAAACGCTCCGGAATGGAATCTAAATTTTATTATTCCAAAGCATCCCAGTGATGTTTTGGAGCAGTATATGATGAATTTTGCGTCATTATAGCTCCTATATAGAGGCTAGATTGTACGATTACTCCGGAAAATGATAAACCGCTTAAGGTGCCCGATTCGGAATCTATTTTCACCTATTAAACACAGTCAAATACTAAAAGTTGCAAGTCCATATAGTAGCCATTCAAATGAGCTTTCTAGGGGTTTTAAAACTGGGTCATTCGGATCTAAAACGAGTTAGATATGGCCAAAACGGTGAGGGCGCGATGGAATCTGGGTCGAACGTGGAGGGCAGCAGGCAAAAAGGCCTATATCTCATTCGTTATCGTCCGATCCATTTTATTCTTTCACCGCATAAAATTATATTCCAAGAGCTATAATTATGGGCCCCCGGAGGTACAAAATCTGGCGCTCTCCTGCGGACTGAAAAAATGAGTTTTTGCCCTAGTGGTACCCCTATGAGTTTCGGTCAAAAACGCTCGGAATGGAATCTAAATTTTATTATTCCAAAGCATCCAAGTGATGTTTTGGAGCAGTATATGATGAATTTTTCATCATTATAGCTCCTATATAAAGGCTAGATTGTACGATTACTCCGGAAAATGAGAAACCGTTTAAGGTGCCGCATTCGGAATCTGTTTTCACCTATTAAACACAGTCAAATACTAAAAGTTGCAAGTCCATATTGTAGCCATTCAAATGAGCTTTCTAGGGGTTTTAAAACCGGGTCATTCGGATCTAAAATGAGTAAGATATGGCCAAAACGGTGAGGGCGCGATGGAATCTGGGTCGAACGTGGAGGGCAGCAGGCAAAAAGGCCCATATCTCATTCGTTATCGTCCGGATCCATTTCATTCTTTCACCGCATGAAATTATATTCCAAGAGCTATAATTATGGGCCCTCGGAGGTACAAAATCCGGCGCTCTCCGGCGGACCGAAAAAATGAGATTTATCCCTAGTGGTACCCCTATGAGTTTCGATCAAAAACGCTCCGGAATGGAATCTCAATTTTATTATTCCAAAGCATCCGAGTGATGTTTTGGAGTGGTATATGATGAATTTTGCATCATTATAGCTCCTATATAGAGCGTAGATTGAACGATTACTCCGGAAAATGAGAAACCGCTTAAGGTTCCCGATTCGGAATCTGTTTTCACCTAGTAAACACAGTTAAATACTAAAAGTTGCATGTCCATATTGTAGCCATTCAAATGAGCTTTCTAGGGGTTTTAAAACCGGGTCATTCGGATCTAAAACGAGTTAGATATGGCCAAAACGGTGAGGGCGCGATGGAATCTGGGTCGAACGTGGAGGGCAGCAGGCAAAAAGGCCCATATCTCATTCGTTATCGTCGGATCCATTTCATTCTTTCACCGCATGAAATTATATTCCAAGAGCTATAATTATAGGCCCCCGGAGGTACAAAATCCGGCGCTCTCCGGCGGACCGAAAAAATGAGATTTAGCCCTAGTGGTACCCCTATGAGTTTCGGTAAAAAACGCTCCAGAATGGAATCTCAATTTTATTATTCCAAAGCATCCGAGTGATGTTTTGGAGCGGTATATGATGAATTTTGCATCATTATAGCTCCTATATAGAGGCTAGATTGAACGATTACTCGGAAAATGAGGAAACGCTTAAGGTTCCCGATTCGGAATCTGTTTTCACCTAGTAAACACAGTCAAATACTAATAGTTGCAGGTCCATATTGTAGCCATTCAAATGAGCTTTCTAGGGTTTTAAAACCGGGTCATTCGGATCTAAAACGAGTTAGATATGGCCAAAACGGTGAGGGCGCGATGGAATCTGGGTCGAACGTGGAGGGCAGCAGGCAAAAAGGCCCATATCTCATTCGTTATCGTCCGGATCCATTTCATTCTTTCACCGCATGAAATTATATTCAAGAGCTATAATTATGGGCCCCCGGAGGTACAAAATCTGGCGCTCTCCGGCGGACCGAAAAAATGAGATTTAGCCCTAGTGGTACCCCTATGAGTTTCGGTCAAAAACGCTCCGGAATGGAATCTCAATTTTATTATTCCAAAGCATCCGAGTGATGTTTTGGAGCGGTATATGATG
Organism: Thymus quinquecostatus; assembly: GCA_024222315.1. Taxonomy (NCBI): domain Eukaryota; kingdom Viridiplantae; phylum Streptophyta; class Magnoliopsida; order Lamiales; family Lamiaceae; genus Thymus; species Thymus quinquecostatus. The sequence goes on along the minus strand of CM044172.1, from coordinate 1,053 downwards.
AATTTTGCATCATTATAGCTCCTATATAGAGGCTAGATTGAATGATTACTTCGGAAAATGAGAAACCGCTTAAGGTTCCCGATTCGGAATCTATTTTCACCTAGTAAACACAGTCAAATACTAAAAGTTGCATCTCCATATTTTAGCCATTCAAATGAGCTTTCTAGAGGTTTTAAAACCGGGTCATTCGGATCTAAAACGAGTTAGATATGGCCAAAACGGTGAGGGCGCGATGGAATCTGGGTCAAACGTGGAGGGGCAACAGGCAAAAAGGCCCATATCTCATTCGTTATCGTCCAGATCCATTTCATTCTTTCACGCCATGAAATTATATTCCAAGAGCTATAATTATAGGCCCCCGGAGGTACAAAATCCGGCGCTCTCCGGCGGACCGAAAAAATGAGATTTATCCCTAGTGGTACCCCTATGAGTTTCGATAAAAAACGCTCCAGAATGGAATCTCAATTTTATTATTCCAAAGCATCCGAGTGATGTTTTGGAGCGGTATATGATGAATTTTGCATCATTATAGCTCCTATATAGAGGTTAGATTGAACGATTACTCCGGAAAATGAGAAACCGCTTAAGGTTCCCGATTCGGAATCTATTTTCACCTAGTAAACACAGTCAAATACTAAAAATTTGCATGTCCATATTGTATCCATTCAAATGAGCTTTCTAGAGGTTTTAAAACCGGGTCATTCGGATCTAAAACGAGTTAGATATGGCGAAAACGGTGAGAGCGCGATGGAATCTGGGTCGAACGTGGAGGGCAGCAGGCAAAAAGGCCCATATCTCATTCGTTATCGTCCGCGATCCATTTTCATTCGTTCACCGCATGAAATTATATTCCAAGAGCTATAATTATAGGCCCCCGGAGGTACAAAATCCGCGCTCTCCGGTGGACCGAAAAAATGAGATTTATCCCTAGTGGTACCCCTATGAGTTTCGATAAAAAACGCTCCAGAATGGAATCTCAATTTTATTATTCCAAACGATCCGAGTGATGTTTTGGAGCGGTATATGATGAATTTTGCTTCATTATAGCTCCAA